>JAJQKJ010002270.1:290000-305273 GCA_029574335.1 Rana kukunoris
AAAATAAAAAATAAATAATAATAAAAAAACAATGATTTTTACATGTAGAAGAGAAATGCTACCCCTGTCTCGGTATGGAAGTGAATTAGATTGTTACATTGTATCCAATTATACAAAGACGTATTTATTCCCTATGCTCCTTAGCTCCATCTTGTGGTCACACTGTGGTATTTTAATTATCATAATAAAAGAACATTCGCTCCGAAGAAATGATCGCCTCTTTTTGCCTAATGTGCACAGAACAAATGTATATGCAGATTCTGGCAGACGAATGGCCATGTACTTTTTTTTATTTTTTATAAATAGACTCCTTAGTTCTTCCATCTACCGTAAAGATGAATTAATTTTTCCTTGAACATACATAAACAGTAAAAAAAAAAAAAAAAGTTTACACACTTCTGCGTAGTTCCTCCATCCATCTTCCTTAGGCGCTCATCCCTTTCCGGGACAAGCGAGACGCAAAGCGCCGTTCTTCAGAGACAAAACGCACACAGATACATCACAGTCATCCGCGGGAAAAAAAATATAAAAAATGAAAGAAAAAATAATTTTTGTGTGTGTAAGAAAAACAAAAAATGAATAAATCGCATTTCATATGCACGTCCTTCTGTCTGTACTAAATCCCCAGTCTGTCCCCGCGCTGATTTCCCCAGAGCCTCGCCGTTATTGCTTGTTTTGATTTAAATCATAAAAAAAAAAAAAAAAACACGCGGATTTTCGGCGCCTCGTCCCACCAGCTTATTTGCCGAGATTTGTGCACACAAGCAATTAATTTGTTTGTATACGTCGTGTAATGACTAACTGGATGCAATTGCCAGCGATTCCCCGCGCGCTTTAATACTCCTCTTTGAAAAAAGTGATCCATATTTTATAAGAGGAGACGGCAGCCGAGCGGCGAAAAAAAAAGAATGTTTATGGCGGAGTAACTTTGCAGAAGTACATCTAATGATCCCAGTCAGTCAGCATAAAAGAAAATTTACTATTCAATAAAGATTTGTAATTCCTACTGTCAGCTACTTATGCTTTCAAAATACGTTATTGAAATGTCATAAAAGAGATACGTTATTTTTTTTTTTTTTTTTTCAAAAGCGGCCTCATCCCGCCGCTCCTCCGCGGCTGTGTTTATGGCTGCCGACGGAGAAACCCTTTCCTGGCCGGAGCGCTGCGCTTTCTAAAACAAACTCTGCCGGCATCCGATCGAAACAATTAATGTTCCAGATTTTCCATTATGAACCCCTAAAATGGAATATATCTGTGGTGCTTAACCACCTCCTTCCCGCGCCTTTTCTGGCACTTCTCTCCTACATGTACGAATCATCATTATTTTGCTGGAAAATTACGCCGAACCCCCCCAAACATTATATATTTAGCAGACACCCCAAGGCAGTGATGGTGAACCTCGGCACCCCAGATGTTTTGGAACTACATTTCCCATGATGCTCATGCACTCTGCAGTGTAGTTGAGCATCATGGGAAATGTAGTTCCAAAACATCTGGGGTGCCAGGGTTCGCCATCACTGCCCTAGGGAATAAAATGCCGGTCATTGCAACTTTTTATCTTGTACGGTATTTGTTTCATGAATTGAAAAAAATAATAAAACAGTAAAGTTAGCTCATTTTTTTTTTGTAAAATATGAAAGATGATGTTATGCCGAGTAAATAGATACCTAACACGTCACGCTTTAAAATTGCGCACACTCGTGGAATGGCGCCAAACTTCGTACTTAAAAATTTCCATAGGCAACGCTTTGTTACCAGTTTAGATTTACAGAGGAGGTCTAGTGCTAGAATTGTTGCACACGCTCTAACGCACGCGGCGTTTTAAACGGCATTTACATATGTCGGCGGTTCCCTTCTGCGCGCGAGCTACCGGGGACAGGGGCGTTTTAATTTTGTTTTACTGTTTTATTAATTTTTTTACTTATTTTTTTTACTTATTTTTTTATACATTTTTTTTTTTTTTTTATCACTTTTATTCCTATTACCAGGCATGTTTACATTCCTTGTAATAGGAATAAAAGTGATAAAAAAATATATATATATATATATATAAAAAAAAAAAAAAAAAGTGTAAAAAAAAATAAGTAAAAAAATAAATAAAACAGTATATATTTAATTTTTTTTTATCACTTTTATTCCTATTACAAGGAATGTAAACATCCCTTGTAATAGGAATAGTGTGTGACCGGTCCTCTTTATGGAGAGATGCGGTGTCAATAAGACCTCACATCCCTCCTGCAGGCTGGGAAGCATGAGATCGGTGAAAAAAAAATTCAACGATCTTATGATCGGTGTTGCTCACTAGCCGCAATCGCTGCTTTGTTTACTTACGGGGACCCGGGCGAGACGTCATCACATCGCGCCCGGGTTCTCCGACGGTCATAGAGATGACTGGCGAACATCTGGTCTCTATGCTTTCTAGCATGCGCCGAGCGATTCGTTCTCCGGGCCCCCAGTGCACGGGAGAGGCCGGAGAAGCACCGGATGGCGGCGGGAGGGAGGGCGGTGTCCCCTCCCGCCGCCTATAAGAACGATCAAGCGGTGGAACCCCCGCTATGATCATTCTTATGGTGAGCAGGATCACCGGCTGAAGACATGGATAGCTGAATGATGCCTCTAGCTGCACCCATCATTCAGATATCCCCCGGCAAAGCCCAGGACGTCAGATGACGTCCACCCAGGATGGGAGATCCCCTCTGTGGACGTCATATGACGATAGGCCGGTATTGAAGTGGTTAAAAGCGACTCAACACCAGATTGGGGAAGATTTGGGATTTGGTCCAAACCCGGAAGTTCCAACACCAGAGCAAACCGGGTGCTAGATTTATTAATATAAACACATTTATTTTTTTATTAATATTTATTTTATGATTACCGTATATACTCGAATATAAGCCGAGGCACCAAATTTTACCGCAAAAAATGGGAAAACGTATTGACTCGAGTATAAGCCTAGGGTGTCCATCTGCATGCCTCACTGTGCCCATGACTCACTGTGCCCATGACTCACTGTGCCCATGCCTCACTGTGCCCATGCCTCACTGTGCCCATGCCTCACTGTGCCCATGACTAGACTGACGTTTGACATAAGGTGACCAGATTTTTTAACCACTTTCATACTGGGCACCTATACACCTTCCTGCCCAGACCAATTTTCAGCTTTCTGCGCTGTCGCACTTTGAATGACAATTGCACGGTCGTGCTACACTGTACCCAAACTACATTTTTTATCATTTTGTTCCCACAAATAGGGCTTCCTTTTGGTGGTATTTGATCACGTCTTGGATTTTTATTTTATGCAAAAAATAAATTAAAAAATGATCGAAAATTTAGAGAAAAAAAAAATATTTGTTGTTTCTGTTACAAAACATTGTAAATAAGTACATTTTCTCTCCTTCACTGATGGGCACTGATGGTACGGCACTGATGGGCACCCATGAGGTGGCACCAATGGGCACTGAAAGGCGGCACAGATGGGCACTGATAGGTGGCACTGATGGTCACTGATCGGCGGCACGGATGGGCACTGATAGGCGGCATGGATGGGCACTGATAGGCGGCACTAATGTACTGTAATGTGTTGTACTAATGGATGCCAATCAGTGCCAAACAATGCCTGCCAATCAGTGATGCCCATTGTGGGCACTGATTGCCATTCATTATTCATTTCTGATTGTCATCCCTGGTGGTCTAGGGTGGCATACCTGTGGTGTGCATCGCTGGTGGTCTAGTGGCATCCCTGGTGGTCCAGTGTGGGCATCCTCAGGAGGACTGCACTGATAATCGATCAGCACAAACCCTCCCTGTCAGAGGAGCAGCCAATCGGCTCTCCTCTACTCGCATCTGACAGACGCGAGTGAGGAAAAGCCGATTACCGGCTTTTCCTGTTTACATCGTAATCAGCCGTGATTGGACACGGCTGATCACGTGGTAAAGAGTCTCTGTCAGAGACTCTTTACCTAGATCGGAGTTGTGGGGTGTCAGACTGACACACTGCAACAACGATCGCCGGGATGCGCGCCCCCCGGGGCTTAATATCCTGATAACGTCCAGTCAGGAGATTGAAACCACTTTGCCAACGTCATTGGGGCTACATGTGTGCCAAGTTCCAGGTCCAGGGGACCAATGACTGGCCGGGACCGGGTCCCCAAATTTACCAGAGAAATTACTGTTTAACATGGGAGTCTATGGAAGGGGTGCCCGGGTTTGAAAAATCGGTGCTCCCCGGTTGTAGGTCCCCCGGACAACAAACTTTGCACACTTGTAGAGGAAGAGTGGGGCTACATAGTCCAAAGTCCGGGAGTTCCGGGTTCAGGGGACCTACGACTGGCCGGTACCGTGTCCCCAAACTCACCGGGGAAATTACCATTTCACATGGGAGTCTATGGAAGGGGTGCCCGGGTTTTGAAAAATCGGTGCTCCCCGGCCGTAAGTGGCATCACCCTGTGACCATGCCCCATGCTTATATAAATCATTGCGCACCATGCAACCGGCATTACAGCGGGAGGAAGCGCTGTGTCAACATCTGAAGAAGAGCAGAGGGAAGAAGGTGGCGAAGACCGGGCCACCGCTAGTAAAAGAGCTGGCAGAAGATAGCGGAGGTGCCCGGCATAAGGCAGAAAGCACCGGACAGCGAGAAAAGAAGAGAGTCGGAAGAGACCCCCGAAGTCGGAAGAAGACCCCCGTGGCTGCCTAATAAATTACTTTAAAGACCTGTGTAGTGTGTTTTTTATTGACATTTTTCCCCCCCCCACTAGGTGAATGGGTAGGGGTACGATGTACTCCATATTCATTCACATAGGGTGGGGCCGGGATCTGGGGGCCCCCTTATTAAAGGGGGCTCTCGGATTCTGAATAAGCCCCCCGCTCGCCCCACAGACCTCGACAACCAACGGTCAGGGTTGTCGGGAAGAGGCCCTTGTCCTCACCAACATGAGGGCAAGGTGCTTTGGGGTGGGGGGGCCGCTGGGCGCCCCCTGCCCCAAACACCCACCCCCATGTTAAGGGCATGCAACCTGGTTCGGTTCAGGAGGGGGGTGGGCGCTCGCTCGTCCCCACCCCCTTTCCTGACCGGCCGGGCTGCGTGCTTGGATAAGGGTCTGGTATGGATTTTGGGGGACCCCCATGCCGTTTTTTTCCGCGTAGCGATTCCACTTAAAATCCATACCAGACCTAAGGGCCTGGTATGCTCCTGGAGGGGAACCCATGCCAGTTTGTTTATTAAAAATGTCTTCCATTTCCTTCTATTTTGCTTTTAAATGTCCTCATTTCTTCTGAGAAATCCTCACTTCCTGTTCTTCTGTCTGTAACTCCACACAGTAATGCGAGGCTGGTGTGGAGTGTCGTGCTCGCCCCTTCCCTTGGATTAAAGGAGAGTCAGGACGCTCTCTACGTTGCAGATAGAGAAAGGAGCTGTGTGTTAGCGGGGCGTCCTGACTCTCCTGCAGTCCAAGGGAGGGGGCGAGCACGACACTCCACACCAGGGGGAAAGCCTCGCATTACTGTGTGGAGTTACAGACAGAAGAACAGGAAGTGAGGATTTCTCAGAAGAAATAAGGACGTTTAAAAAGCAAAATGGAAGGATGAGGTAAGTGAAGGAGGACTGCACTAAGGTAAAGGAAGCTACTTAGGGGGGGAAAAAACATTGTACCTTTACAGTCCATTTAACTGTTTGAATATAGGAAAAAGGTCACGGGTGACCTGCTTCCCCCCCGTTGTGGGTGTTAATAAATGATATATTTAAAAAAAGGGTGGCATAGAGCATCTTCGCAAAGGTCTGCTAGGCATGGGCGTCCACTGAAATTTTCGCTTCCGCAGCGGCGATACACATTTAACCCTTTCTTCAAATGCTAGCAGGGGTTAAAAGCGCCCCGCTAGCGGCCAAATAGCGCGTCTAAAACGATGGTAAAGCTGCACTTTTTAGCGACGCTTTACCAATAAAGCGCCCAGTTGACAGTGTGAAATAGCTCCTGAGATAATTCAGCTTCACTCCATGCCCATTTAAATATAGCCTAGAGAATGTACAGACCCCCCTTCAGCACAGACCCCCCCCCTTCAGCACAGACCCCTCATTCTGCACAGACCCCTCCATTAAGCACAGATGGACCCCCCCTTCAGCACAGCCCCCCCATTACACACAGACCCCCCCTTCAGCACAGATGGACTCCCATTCAGCACAACCCCCCCTTCAGCACAGCCCCCCCATTACACACAGACCCTTCCATCCTGCACTTTTTAGCGACAATTTACCGATAAAGCGCCCAGTTGGCAGTGTAAAAGAGCTCTCGAGATAATTCAGCTTCACTCCATGCCCATATAAATATAGCCTAGGGAATATACAGACCCCCTTCAGCACAGACCCCCGATTCTGCACAGACCCCTCCATTCAGCACAGATGGAACCCCCCTTCAGCACAGCCCCCCCATTACACACAGACCCCCCCTTCAGCACAGATGGACCCCCATTCAGCACAACCCCCCCTTCAGCACAGCCCCCCATTACACACAGACCCCCTCCATTCAGCACAGACCCCCCCTTCAGCACAGATGGACCCCCATTCAGCACACCCCCCCCCCCTTCAGCACAGCCGGACCCTGGACTGTAGTGCCAGTAGATAAATGATGGATGCTTCAAAAATTCAAGCCTTAATCGGTTGAATTTTGTAATTTTAATCTCATTTCAATATTGTTTTTTTTCCTCTAAAAGATCTGAGCTGTTCTAGAGAATGTACAGACTCCCTTCAGCACAGACCCCCCCATTCTTTCGCACTGACCCCCCATTCTGCACAGACCTCTCCATTCAGCACAGATGGACCCCCCCTTCAGCACAGACCCCCCATTCAGCACAGATAAACCCCCCTACAGCACAGCCCCCCCATTACACACAGACCCCTCCATTCAGCACAGATGGACCCCCATTCAGCACAACCCCCCCATTACACACAGACCCCTCCATTCAGCACATACCCCCCTTTCAGCACAGATGGACCCCCATTCAGCACAACCCCTTCAGCACAGACCCCCCATTCAGCACAGATGGACCCCCCCTTCAGCACAGCCCCCCATTACACACAGACCCCTCCATTCAGCACAGACCCCCCCTTCAGCACAGACCCCCCTTCAGCACAGATGGACCCCCATTCAGCACAACCCCCACTTTAGCACAGACCCCCCATTCAGCACAGCCCCCCCATTACACACAGCCCCCCCCCTCCATTCAGCACATACCCCCCTTCAGCACAGATGGACCCCCATTCAGCACAACCCCCCCTTGAGCACAGCCGGACCCTGGACTGTAGTGCCAGTAGATAAATGATGGATGCATCAAAAATTCAAGCCTTAATCGGTTGTATTTTGTAATTTTAATCTCATTTCAATATTGTTTTTTTTTTCCTCTAAAAAAAATCTGAGCTGTTCTGTAATGTCACCAGTGAAGCACAAAGACAAACTCAGCCCCCCCCCCCCCCCCCCGCCCCCAATAAGATGTGTTTGATGTGCCAGGGGATAGTTTGCCATATAAATAATATGATAATAAAACTTTTCATTAAAAGAGAAATGAGCTGGGACACGGCGGGCAATTCAGTAATTAGGTAAAGTAACACATTTACGCCAAGTCTGTCAGGTCCAGATTAACGGTACAATATAATTCACTTAGAGTGCGGCCATTTTGAATAATTACCGTATATATACTCGAGTATAAACCGAGTTTTTCAGCACATTTTTTTGTGCTGAAAATGCACCCCATTGGCTTATACTCGAGTCACCTTTTTGCGCCTGATCTCCCAGAATTTGGACTATGTAGCCCCACGCTTCTTCTACATGTGTGCAAAGTTTGTTGTCTGGGGGACCTACGGCCGAGAGCACCGATTTTTCAAACCCAGGCATCCTTTCCATAGACACCCATGTTAAACGGTAATTTCTCTGGTGATTTTGGGGACCCGGTACTGGCTGGTCGTAGGTCCTCTGGACCCGAAACTTGGCACAAGTAGCCCCATTTCTCCTCTATAGGTGGGCAAAGTTTGTTGTCCGGGGGACCTACGGCAAGCGGGGAAACACCGATTTTTCAAAGCCGGGCACCCTTTCCATAGACTCCAATGTTAAACGGTAATTTCCTCCGGCCCTGCAGGCTCCACCCACTACAGAAAACTAAGAGACAAGACCAGTCCTGTTGCACAAGGAGAGAGAGCACAGCTGTGGGAGGGACCCAGAATGCTCCACCCCCTACAGGCTTCCTGCAGAAAACTACTGGAGGGGGCGGAGACAAGACCAGTCCCCCTGCACAAGAAGAGAGAGCACAGCTGTGGGAGGGGCCCCACAGGCTTCACCCACTACAGACAACTACAAGAGGGATCGGAGACAAGACCAGTCCCCCTGCACAAAAAGAGAGAGCAGAGCTATGGGAGGGGCCCTGCAGGCTCCACCCACTACAGAAAACTAAGAGGGGGTGGAGACAAGACCAGTCCCCTTGCACAAGGAGAGATAGCACAGCTGTGGGAAGGGCCCCACAGGCTCCACCCACTACAGAAAACTACAGGAGGGGCAGAGATCAGACCAGTCCCCCTGCACAAAAAGAGAGAGCAGAGCTATAGGAGGATTACTGCAGGCTCCACCCTCTACAGAAAACTAAGAGGGGGTGGAGACAAGACCAGTCCCCTTGCACAAGGAGAGAGGGCTATAGGAGGGGACCTGCAGGCTCCACTCACTACAGAAAACTACACGAGGGGGACAGAGACAAGACCAGTTCCCCTGCACAAGGAGAGATAGCACAGCTGTGGGAGGGACCCTGCAGGCTCCACCCCACTACAGAAAACTAAGAGGGGTGGAGACAAGACCAGTCCTGTTGCACAAGGAGAAAGAGAGCACAGCTCTGGGAGGGACCTAGAATGCTCCACCCACTACAGGCTTCCTGCAGGAAACTACAGGAGGGGGCGGAGACAAGACCAGTCCCCCTGCACAAGGAGAGAGTGCACAGCTGTGGGAGTGACCCAGAATGCTCCACCCACTACAGGCTTCCTGCAGAAACATACAGAAGGTGGCGGGAGACAAGACCAGTCCCCCTGCACAAGGGGAGAGAGCGGCAGGAGTCTCACGCTTGATTAAAGCACAGATCTGGAAGAAATACACCAAAGCTCACCGAGATTTAAGAAGACACATGACCGACGGGATTGAGACCATATTTGCTTTTTCCAGAAGTTCCGTTTTAAACGCTCTGCAGGGCTTTTTATTATGGCAGTGAAATAAAAATGCCGCCGCTTTACACTTTTATTTTTTTTTCCTCCAATTTCTAAACAGCTCGGAACCCATTAGTTTTTCACGGTATTTCAGTTGAAGATTAGTACGAGTGCGGAGAAGTAATGAAGGCAAATAGCAGATTTTTTATTTATTTATTTTTTGCCTCCACCGCAGGAAGTATAATGTTCTTTTTGTTTAATTGAATTTCATTTCTGGATGGCCGATATCACAATCTTAATTAAACAGTAAATTATAAATTACTTTGGAGAAGAATGGAAAACGATTGGCCGAACTAATAAAGCTATATAAAAGTGGCCCCTTAATGAGGTATCTATCTTCAATGTCTTTTTCCTAATGAAAAATAAGCTCGGCTCTGGAAATCGTCGCGTTTTCCATATTATTACCTTTCATGTGCGCCCGCGCATTGTGTCCCTTCATTATTATTCTCTTAAATCCTTGTTTGAAGTGAAGATACTTTTATTTTTAAAATACAGGCACAACAAAGCCTTCAATAGGCGGGTTCAAGAAAAGGAGGAGAGAAGAGAAAAAAAATAAAAATGTTGTAAATGAAAAAAGTCTGTTGGCGAAGCACAGAGGGCCTGCCAAAATCATTTTATATGGTTTATTGTGCCCGGGCAATTCAGAGATTAAAAACATCTCTTGAATTACAATGACACATCAAAAAATAAAATGGATGTGTGGGGCTTTCATTACAAGAATGGAGAAGAGTGCGTGTTCTTCTTCGTCTCTGCGAGATAAGACTCCGGGAACTCCTCCGATACATTGTTTCCATCTTGTCAGATCATACTTTTAGCGCAAAATACGCAGCATTGTCCCGTTTGTCTCGCTGACTCGTGTTCGGTGGTTGGCGCTCCTGTTCATAAATGTGTGAATCGAGCGCGCGATGGGGGGGGCCGGTTTTCTTTCTTTTAAACTAGGGGGCCCCCGCGCTCAACACATTGGCAGGCGGCCCCAAAAAGACCTGGCAGCAAATCCAACCCAACACCCCCTGTCTTAACAGGAAGTCACTTTTTATGCTTTTAATAGTTTTTCGTATAACTATTCTTAACTATTCGTTTTTTCCTTTCTCTTCCTTCCTTCCTTCCTCCTTTCCCTTTCTCTTCCTTCCTTCCTTTCTCTCCCTTCCTTCACTTTTCTCTTCCTTCCTACCTTCCTTTCCCTTTTCTCTTCCTTCCTTCTCTCTTCTTCCCTTCACTTTTCCTCTTCCTTCCTTCCTTTCCCTTTCTCCATTCCTTCCTATTCTTCTCTTTCTTCCTTTCTTTTTTTCCTTTTCTCTTCCTTCCTTCACTTTCTTTTCTCTTCCTTCCTACCTTTCCTTTTCCCTTTCTCTTCCTTCCTTCCTTTCCCTTTCTCTTCCTTCCTTCATTTCCCTTTCTCTTTCCTTTCCTTCCTTTCCCTTTCTCTTCCTTCCCTTCCTTTCCCTTTCTCTTCCTTCCTTCCTCTTTCTTTCCTTCCTTTCCCTTTCTCTTCCTTCCTTCACTTTTCCACATTACCCCCTTCTTCTCCCTTTCTTCCTTTTCCTCTACCTTCCTTGCCCTTTCTCTTCCCTTCCTCTTTAGTCCTCCTTACCTTCTTTCCCTTTCTCTTCCTTTCCTTCCTTTCCCTTTCTCTATCCTTCCTTACCCTTGCCTTTCCTATCTCCTTCCTTCCTTCCTTTCCCTTTCCTCTTCCTTCCTTCCTCCTTGCCCTTTCTCTCTTCCATTCCTCTTTCTCTTCCTTTGCCTTTCTTCTTTCCTTCCTTCTCCTTACTTCTTCTCCTTCCACTTCTCTTCCTTCCTCGCCCTTCTATTACTTCCTTCCTTTGCCTTTCCTCTTCCTTCTCTTCTGCCTTTTCTCTCTTACTTCCTTCTTTTGCCTTACTCTTCCTTTCCCTTTCTCTTTGGCCTTCACTCTCTCTCTCTTCTTTCCTTTCCCCTTTCTATACTTCCTTCCTTTGATGCTTTTCTCTCCCCTTCCTTTGCCTTTCTCTTTTCTCACTCCTTTCGTTTTTGCCTTTCTCTTGCTCTCTGTGCCTTTCAACCTTCTCCTTTCTTTTCTTGCTGATGCTTTCTGCCTTGCCTCTCTTTCTTACTTCCTTCCTTTGCCTTTCTCTTCCTTCCTTCCTTGCTTTGCCTTTTTTCTTCCCATTCCTTCCTTTGCCTATTCTCTTGCCTCTCCTCTTGCTTTCTCTTCCTTCCTCTGCCTTTCTCTTCCTTCCTCTGCCTTTCTCTTCCTTCCTCTGCCTTTCTCTTCCTTCCTCTGCCTTTCTCTTCCTTCCTCTGCCTTTCTCTTCCTTCCTTTGCCTTTCTCTTCCTTCTTTTCCTTTCTCTTCCTTCCTTCACTTTTCTCTTCCTTCCTACCTTCCTTTCCCTTTCTCTTCCTTCCTTCCCCTTTCTCTTCCTTCCTTCCCTTCCCTTCCTTCCCTTCCCCTTTCTCTTCCTTCCTTCCCCTCCCTTTCTCTTCCTTCCCTTCCCTTTCTCTTCCTTCCCTTCCTTTTCTCTTCCTTCCTTCCCTTCCCTTTCTCTTCCTTCCTTCCTTTCTTTCCCTTTCTCTTCCTTCCTTTCCCTTTCTCTTCCTTCCTTCCTTTCCCTTTCTCTTCCTTCCTTCCTTTCCCTTTCTCTTCATCCCTTCCCGATCCTTCCTTTCCCTTTCTCTTCCTTCCTTTCCTTTCTCTTCCTTCCTTTCCCTTCCTTCCTTTCCCTTTCTCTTCCTTCCTTTCTCTCCTTCCGTCTTTTGCCTTAGGCCGCATACACACGATCAGTCCATCCGGTGAGAACGGTCCAAAAGTTAACCGATGATGAAGCTGTCCGATGTGCTTACACACCATGGGTTATCGTGTCAGAACGCGGTGATGTTTACGTGTTTTAACACAACGTGCTGAAAAAAAACGAAGTTCAACGCTTCCAAGCATGCGTCGACTTGATTCTGAGCATGCGCGGCCTTTTAACCGATGCTTTTGCATACTAACAATCGTTTTTGACCCATCGGTCAGGTGACCATCGGTCAAATTTTAAAGCAAGTTCTCTTTTTTTTGACCGAATGGGCCCACACACGATCGGTTTGGACCGATGAAACGGTCCTTCAGTCCGTTTTCATCGGTTTTGACCGATCGTGTGTACGCGGCCTTCCTATTCCTTCCTTTCCCTTCCTCTTCCTTCCTTCCCCTCCCCTTTCCCTACATTCCTTACCTTTTTCTTCTTCTTTCATCCTACACATCCCCAATTTTTACCCCCCCCCATCTGTTATTCCATTTCCTTTCCTCTCGTCCTTCCTTCCATTTTCTTCCATAATCTCTACTTTCTTCCCTTTTCTTCTCCTTTCTTAATTTTTTCTCTTTTTTCCCTTATTTTCTGCCTTCGCTCCCCCAATTTTTACTTCCCCTTCCTTCCTTATTCGTTCTTTTTATCTTTTCCTTTTTATTACCTCCTCCCACCCTTTTTTTCCCTTCATTTCTCTACCTTTCTTTCTTTTCCTTCATTCCTTTTTTTTCCTCCTGTTTTCTTCTCCTTCCTTCGTTGCTGCTTTCTCTTTCCTGCTCCTTCCTTTCTTCCCTTTTCCTTTTTCCCCTTCCTTCCAAGGCTTTTTTTCTCAAACAATAGGTGCTGGAACTCAACCACAACCCCCCAGAGCCCATCCCCCTACACACACCCTCCGAAATTACATCAAATAGGGTGTGTGGTCAGTCAAATTTCACGAAAAGTAAGAGGGTCTTAACCCCCCCACCTGTTATCTGCTGGTTAGTCCTTACCCTGGATGCGGGCGGTGAGAGCAGCAGTTGGTTCTTTATGGAGTGCAAAGCCGATGCAGCCATCTTCCAGTGTGGTCGCAGAAGGGGAAAGCTTCTCCGGTGTCCCATCCTGGAGCAGCTTCCGCGGTGCATCTCCTCTCTGCTCCTCCCTGTGCTAGGCATCCAATAGGATCGTTTGACGTCTTGGTCATTCGGGAAATGGGTTTCATACCCGCTTCCTGAAAGGCCGGGCAGGAGGATTAGTGTTGCAACAGTGAATATTCATTCGCTGTTGCAACACATCTGGGTGGGCTGTGGACGCAATGCTCTGCGCCCCGAACCCACCCTATTTTGAAGCCTATTAAAGCCTCTGGTGCTTTAAAATACACAACCCCTGCCTATACCCGCAATTGAAATTCATGCGCCCGGCATCCTGAAAGGGGCCAGGTGCATGGATAAGCGGTGTTAGAGGGCGGTGGCAGCGCCCGTGTGCCCACTGGTGGCCAACATCTCAGCTCTTCAGTATACTACTGGCAACCTGTGCATCTTTGGGCACTGCACCTCCTGTACCACCTTTGGGTTTTTCTGTGAGGTGCGACCTTTAGGGCTTCCCAGGGCCGATCCTAGGATCACAGACGCCTGGGTGCAGAAATATTTCTGGTGCCCCCACATGAGCGTGGCCATCTTACTAACTCCTCCCCATTACAAATGTTTCTATGGCTACGACTCAAACACAGAGATGCTCCCCTAAGAAGTCTTCATTAGGGTCCCCCATCAGAGTCCCCCCCAGCAGGTGTTCCCCATTAGAGGCCCCAGCAGGTGTCCCCTATCAGAGCCCCCCCCACAGCAGGTGTCCCCCATCAGAGCCCCCCCACAGCAGGTGTCCCCCATCAGAGCCCCCCCCACAGCAGGTGTCCCCCATCAGAGCCCCCCCACAGCAGGTGTCCCCCATCAGAGCCCCCCCACAGCAGGTGTCCCCCATCAGAGCCCCCCCACAGCAGGTGTGTCCCCCATCAGAGCCCCCCCACAGCAGGTGTCCCCCATCAGAGCCCCCCCACAGCAGGTGTCCCCCATCAGAGCCCCCCCACAGCAGGTGTCCCCCATCAGAGCCCCCCACAGCAGGTGTCCCCCATCAGAGCCCTCCCACAGCAGGTGTCCCCCATCAGAGCCCCCCCCCACAGCAGGTGTCCCCCATCAGAGCCCCCCCCACAGCAGGTGTCCCCCATCAGAGCCCCCCCACAGCAGGTGTCCCCATCAGAGCCCCCCCACAGCAGGTGTCCCCATCAGAGCCCCCCCCCACAGCAGGTGTCCCCCATCTGAGCCCCCCTACAGCAGGTGTCCCCCATCAGAGCCCCCCCCACAGCAGGTGTCCCCCATCAGAGCCTCCCCACAGCAGGTGTCCCCATAGATCAGTACTTGTCCAATAGATCCATGTAGCTCAGGCGCTCTGGGAGCAAAAGCTCATTACAGGGGGGTGGGGCATACGTAGCATCTTTGGTACTTGGAGGGTGGCACTCGGAGAGCATTTCTGGAACTGAACGGGATGATTGGCAGCAGCTCCGGCCAACCCAGAAGCCTCTCATCACATGCCTATGGGAGAAGAGCCAATGCACCGAGGGGGCGGGGCAGGCAGGAGACTGCTCCATGCACACCGGACAGAATTAATTAGTGGAGCCTAGTGCCGGAACGTGTTCCAGTACTAGGCTCCGCTGCGGTACCTACCCCAGATTCCGGGGACAGCGGGAGGTATGCGCTCGTCAGTTACTAGCGGAGAGAGTAGCCATGAATAAGTACTGATCCAGTGCGAAACGCGTCGGCTGTTCCATGTTTCTACTGCTGTGACCCTATTTTTGTACATGCTGTCTATTGAATAAAAGACCACCCATCAGGTTTTGGAGTGCGGCTATCCATTTTTCTTTGTCTTCATTTTGCTTAGTGCACCGCCAGCACCCTCGGTATCCTGCACCACCTGTAACCATTTAGTGATCCCACCTGGAGCGGTGACTCCTTTCTCTCTAGCGGAGAGAGTAAGCGGAATGGGGAACCGCTACATGCGCTCTGCCTCTGGATGCAGACAAGGAGGAGGGAGGGGAGCACTTTGGAGCTTCGGCGCCCCCACCTCTGCGTGCACCCTGCCTAAGATCAGTCCTGGTTAGCCCAGATTCCGGGGACAGCGGGAGGTATGTGCTCGTCAGTTACCAGCGGAATCAAGAGGCAAGCGGGATGGGGAACCGCGCACCTGCTACATGCGCTCTGCCCCTGGACACAGACAAGGAGGAGGGGTGGCGAGCACTTTGGAGCTTCGGCGCCCCACCT
>JAJQKJ010002394.1:0-2500 GCA_029574335.1 Rana kukunoris
CTTACCTCCATAGAACTAGGAGCAGCGCCCCCCACTGGCAGTCAAAGGGTTACATTTTCCACTACCCACCCAGCACTGGCAGTCAAGGGGTTAAATCTTCCACCACCCACCCAGCAATCCTCAGGAATCATTAATTTATCACCACTCCTGGGCTAAAAAAACTTTTTTTATTATTATTTTTATTAAAGGCTGGTATTTTCCCCACTTACCTCCATAGAACTAGGAGCAGCACCCCCCCCCCACCACTGGCAGTCAAGGGGTTAAATCTTCCACCACCCACCCAGCAATGCTCAGCAAGCTTGGAATGATTTATTGATGACCAACAGTCCTGGACTGAAAAACTATTTTTTTTAAATTATTATTATTATTTTTTATTATTATTATTTTTAGTCAGGCTGGAATTTTCCTCACTTACCTCCATAGAACTAGGAGCAGCACCCCCCCCCCCCCACTGGCAGTCAAGGGGTTAAATATTCCACCACCCACCCTGCAAACCTCAGGAATGATTTATTGATCACCAGTCCTGGGCTGAAAAACTCTTTTTTTTTTTAATTATTATTATATTTTTATTATTATTATTTTTATTAAGGCTGGAATTTTCCTCACTTACCTCCATAGAACTAGGAGCAGCACCCCCCCCCCCACTGGCAGTCAAGGGGTTAAATCTTCCACCACCCACCCAGCAATGCTCAGCAAGCTTGGAATGATTTATTGATGACCAACAGTCCTGGACTGAAAAACTATTTTTTTTAAATTATTATTATTATTTTTTATTATTATTATTTTTAGTCAGGCTGGAATTTTCCTCACTTACCTCCATAGAACTAGGAGCAGCGCCCCCCACTGGCACTGAGTGCAGTGACAGTGCATCCCACTCTCTGTCGTTGGCAGCAGCACTGTGTGAAGCTTCCACCCTTCATTGCTCCTCTTCTCCTCTGCAGCCTTATAAAAAAAAAAGATAAATATATATATATAAAAAAGAAGGAATATGAGGCTCCTGTGATCCAGAGAGGGTGAAAAACAAAAAACAAAGCTGGACTGAGGATCGTCCTTGTCTTGCCTGCTCGCTCCGTTCCCCCCCTTGTGATCTGATCCTCCTCTCTGCTGTCCTTTTACATGCAGTTTCCAGGGATCTGTCTGCCTGCGAAGAGAAGAGCCGCTGGGAGGAGAGGAGCATCTGAGGAGCCAAGAGCTCTACAGGACCTGATGAGGCTTCCTCACCCCTGGCTGTCCCTGCTGCTGCCCACCACCACCACCCCACTGCTGCCCACCACCAGCCACCATCACCACCCACTGGTGCCAGCTTTGCCCATCTCCCAGTAAACCTATCTATGCAGGAATGTCTATTGTGCCCGCAGATGCCACTTCTCTCTATCCAAACAGCTAAAGAAAGAAGCAGAACCCCTGCAGACCTCCAAAAAAGGAATATCTCTGCTTTGCCTCTCTCCTGTCGTCGTTTTTTTTCCTCCTGTATATATTTTTATTTTTTATTATTTTTTTTTGTGCCCATTTTTTTTTATCCTGTTACTGAGTTTCGGAGCTGCACAGATGGCTAAGTGCATGAAGATTTGATCCATTTCAAACGTGACCATGTGGATTAAGCAGCTTTTAGGAATAAGGTAAGGAGAGAACCTTGACACCCCCCCCCCCTTTAAAAAAAATAATATCTATATATAAAATAATGAATTTGCGGCTTGATTTTCTCTGCGATGCTGTGCTGGGGGACTAGTTGGTTTTTTTTAGCAAGCTGTAATATTTGCAAAAAAAAAAAAAAATGCTTGATTTATTTATATATTTATTTTGGCTGCCTAGGAGACATTTATGGATTATTAACCTCTTCATTGCTAAGAGCATGCTGTTGCTTTCCCCCCCCCCCCCCACACACACACACACACACACTGGCACCAGAGTAGGTGCACACTGGACGTGCCCTGGCTATTAATTACTAATAATAAAAAATATATAATACAAAAAAAAAAAAAAATGCTGCTCAGACTTTAGTCTGAGCAGCATTTTTTTACTATTATTATTATTATTTTTATTAGTAATTAATAGGAGGAGGAGGACAGACTTTGTATCTCAAGTTGTCATGACCTCTCTTTTTTTATTATTATTTATTTTGTTTTATTTATTTATTGTATTTATGTTATTACTTTGCCCCCCCCCCCCCCCCCACACTGGCACCAGATAGGGTGCACACTGGACGTGCCCTGGCTATTAAATTCCTAATAATAATAATAAAAAAAAAAATGCTGCTCAGACTTTAGGCTTAGACACAAGTTGCCAAGAATGTAAAGTGGATTAGTAATGCTGTGATTGCCTGCTTACCCCCCCCCCCCCTTCTTTTTTTTGTATGCCATGTATTAATTCTATGGGCTTGTTTTATTTTATTTTATTTTTTATTATTATTTATTTTGTTTTATTTATTTATTTTATTTGTGTTGTTGCTTTGCCCCCCCCCCCCCCCACTGGCACCAGAGTGGGTGCAAACTAGACGTGC
>JAJQKJ010002394.1:5000-95000 GCA_029574335.1 Rana kukunoris
TAATCTAAATTTACAAAAAAAATTCTATATCATATTTTTTTTTTTTACTTTCTTAATTGCAATTTATGGATTAAAAAGAACAAAAAAACACTTTAGAGGGTAGTCGGGCATAACAAAAAAATAATAAAAAAAAAAAAAAAAACTAGTACACGTTATCTATTGCATACATATTTTAACATTTTTAAGAACTATGTTTATTCTATTAATTCAAATTTATGGATAAAAAAAAAAAAAAAAAAAAACTTTGGAGAATTGGTGGTCACACATAAGTTGACTAGCACACCTTATCTGCTGCATATTCATGGCATTATGAAATTGCTCAGAACTGTTTCTATTGTCATTATTATTATATTAAGAACTGTGGTATTTAAACACACACATTTATATATATATATATATATATATATATATATATATTATATATATATATATATATATATATATATGCAATTGTTTCAATGTATGGATAAAAAAAATCCTTTGAGAATTATTGGACACAAATAAGTTGACTAGCACACCTTATCTGCTGCATATTCGTGGTATTATAAAATTGCTTCTATTATTATTATTATTATATTAAGAACAGTGGTATTTTTTAAAGATTTTTTTTTTTTTTTGCAAAAATTCTAATTTATGGATAAAAAAAAAAAAAAAAAAAAACTTTAGAGAATGGTCAGTCATTTTTAAGTTGACTAGCATGCATTATCTATTGCATATTCACAAAGATTCTAAAAAAAAAAATATTAAGAACTGTGGTATTTAAACACACACATTGGGCCAGATTCACGAACACTTGCGCTGGAGTATTTGGATATGCGCCGCGTAACTGTGATGATGCGCCGTCTTTTCTATGTGCCCGTACCCACCAAACTAGATGCGCCCAATAACGGGTCATTTGCGACCGGCGGAACGTTCCGACGCCAGAGTATCGTCAGCGCTTATTTTCGCTGGGCGCATCAGTCGCGCCTATTGATTTCCCCTGCAAATATGCAAATGAGGGATTTTTCCCAATTCACGATCGGATTAGCACCATACGCTGGCTACATGCGCCGCGCGTATCTGGTCCGTCCGGCGCAAAGTTATTTCTACAAAAGGCTGCTTTATCTTTACTCCAGACGGTCACAGGTCAGCAGGAGAGCAGCTACAGCAGCGTTACCGACGAAACTAGCAAGCTGAACAACAACACTAGCAAGAACAAAACCTCTGTGTGCCAACATGCCAGGGGCACTCGTGGTCCTAAGACTAGTACTGGGTCCCTCGCTACGGAGGAGGCGGGCACGTGAGAGGATATACCGCACTCGTATGAACCTCTTTGGCATGGGGGATGAGGAGGTGTATCGCCTCTTCAGATTCAGCCCTGATGTAATACTTGAACTAACCACAACCCTGCAGGATGACATCACCAGCAAGACACACCGATCACAAGCAGTGCAGCCACTGGTGAAGGTCCTGGCAACACTTCATTTCCTTGCCAGTGGATCATTCCAGCGTACAAGTGGAGTGGTGGCTGGGATGTCACAGTCCTCCATAAGCAGATGTGTGCACCAGGTTGTCCCTGCAATCCTCAGACGCATGTCCAACCAGTTCATCAGACCCACCACTGAGGAGCTGCGGCTGAAGGCAATGACAGATTTCTACAACATTGCCAGATTCCCACGCACCATCGGGGCCATTGATTGCACACATGTGGCCCTACAGCCCCCCAGTGCCACAGAGCACATATACCGCAATCGGAAGCATTGGCATTCCATCAACGTACAGGTGATAGCTGATGCCCAACGCCTCATATGGCACGTCCGTGCCAAACACCCCGGGTCCAGCCATGACAGCTTCATATACCGTCAGAGTCCCATCCCAGCAGAATTTAACCAGAACATGTATGGGGACAGCTGGCTGGTTGGTGAGTGACATGGGAGTCAGGCATGACTATCCCCTCCCGTGATGCACAACAGAAGTCGCACATGCATGACTAACATTCTCCTGTCTTTTACCTTACAGGTGACTCTGCATATGCACTGGGACCCCATCTAATGACTCCTTTCCGGAACCCCCAAACCAGAGGAGAGAGAAAATACAATGAAGCACACATCAAAACCCGTGGAGTGGTGGAGCAAACATTTGGGCTCCTGAAGTCCCGTTTCCGCTGCCTGGATAAGTCCGGGGGGACCCTATTGTATTCCCCTACCTTTGTGTGTCAGATCATCGGTGCATGTTGCATACTACATAACTTTGCTATGAAAAAAGGCCTGCAGATTGACATACGTGATGACCTGACCCCCGACCCACACAGTCCCCACCTGCCAGAGGACACCCAGTCTGCTGATGGAAGAGCAGTCAGGAGGGTCCTCGCCGTAGGCATCTTTGGACACTAAACCAAAACATTAATCACACAGACAGTGCACGCGTGTACACCACTAATGTCCCTAGATCACACACACCACATGCACATCGCATTGGATTAGCCCAAGTCCAGCATGTAGGAGTTGGGAGCAGTAACGCCGCGTCAAGGCCCCAATGATGTCACTGTCCATTCACACACCTTTCACACGTCATTCATACAGCCGTGGGGTTCACTTCACCACCACGGCCGAGGGTGACACCCCTTACTTTCAGGAGTGCCACCCTCTCACATTCACACACCATTCACACTGCAACGTGTGCAGTATCAAAAAATAAAAATAAAATCTCATAACCTGAGAACCAAAAAAATTAACAAAAACTCATGTCCTGAGTATAAACAATAATAATAAATAAAATAAATAAACTCATGTCCTGAGTATAAACAAAAATATATAACAACCAAAAAAAAAAAAAACCCTCATCTGGGATGACGGGGGGCTCCTCCTTGGGGGCACTCTCGGGCTCCTCATCTGCCTGGAGGGAGTGGGTGGTGGTGGTGGTGGGGGGGCATCAGGAGGAGGCTGATCCCCGGGTGGGCCACTCCTGGGAGCTGTTGGCTGCATGCCCTCCAATGCCACAGCGATACGGCTCAGATACAAATTTGTTTGGGCCTGCATCCTCAGCTGGCGGGTGATCTGATGCCGCTGGTCACGTTGCCGCTGCCTCCCCTCTTCCCGAATGGCAGCAGTGTTGTCTCGAACAGCTGCTGTCAAGTGCCGGATATCAGCCTGCACCTCCCCCAGGCTGGTCACAACGCCCTGCACGCGACTGGGCAGCTGTGACATAGAGCCCAGGCTGTCTGCGACCCTGTCTAGGTGGCCAGCCATCTCCCCCATTTGCTGGGTCTGTTTCGCGTGGTCCAAAAGCACCTGGTCTTCGACCAAATCACACACCCCCCTGGTCTTCCGGGTGGCCTTCCTGGGGGCAGAGGAAGGTTGTCCCCGTGGGGGATGGAGTCGCCCTTGAGGGGCTACCTAGGATGGGGGAGGGGATCACAGAGGGCCCTGCAGAGGAGGAGGACTCCTCCAACATTAAAATGAACTCCTGTTCAGGGACAGGCTCCTCCACAACCACCTCTGCTGAAGTGGTGTGGGCACTCTCCTCCTCCACCTCGGTGTCTCCAGCACCCAGGGCCTCGTCTTCAGCATCCCGTTGGGGGGTTGGGGTGGACTGGCCGGCACGAGATGGCCCAGCACCGTCATCTGTGGATGACACAAAGCAGACACATGTTGGTGGTCCCACACACTTGGCACATGTACCCACCCCCGCCCCCACATGCAACACACCAAAAAGGGGGGTAAAAATCACTTACCTGTCCTGGAGCCTTCCTCTACGGAATCATAGCCTGGGACCCCCTCCAACTGCTCCCTGTCCAGGCAGCGGGCGACCACCTCCTCCTCCGCGGTCAGGGTGACAGGACATGGGGGACCACCACCTGTGCCCCTCTCATGGCTCCTAATGGTGGACACCTTGCCCCTCACCTTGCGCCGCAGGTCATTGATTTTTTTTTCGAATGTCTGAAGCACTCCGGGTGGAGTACCCCAGCACATTGACCCTGGCAGCTATGGTGTCCAGGATGGCCTGCTTTCTCTCCCGGCTGGTCTTCCTGCTTTTTTTACCATGGAGAAAATCATTAAATGCCTCCATAGCCGATATTATCACTGTGACCTCCTGGGCATTATAATTTAGGTTCCTCCTCTCTCTGGGGGTAGCGGGAGCAGCCATTACAGGGCAAAAGTATCTTCCCTGGGGTGGGGGGAAATGGAACTACTTTTGCGCCGGAATGGCGTTTCCGCCAGCGCTTTTAAGCGCCCAGCGGAACGCATTGCGCTGACGTTTCCCAGGAAGTGGTGCCGACGGAAGTTGTGAGCATGCGCACAAGGGGGCGAGTGGAGCCGCACTCACTGCGCATGCTCCGTGGATGATGCGCTGAACGTAAGCCTCTGCGCTGGGCTCCGCCCATCATTTACATATGATCACACCCAGTTTCACTTGCGTCGGGTTGCGCCAGCGCATTATCGTTACTCTGGCGCAAGTTTACGCGCAACTGCTATGTGAATTACAGGACTTGCGCTGAAAGGGTCTTCAGAGTAACGTAAATGAGAAGCGTTACTCCAGAGGAAAGATACTCTCATCTACCTGAATCTGGCCCATTATATATATATATATATATATATATATATATATATATATATATATATATATATATATATATATATATATATATATATATATATATGCAATTGTTTCAATGTATGGATAAAAAAAAATCCTTTGAGAATTATTGGACACAAATAAGTTGACTAGCACACCTTATCTGCTGCATATTCGTGGTATTATAAAATTGCTCACAACTGTTTCTATTATTATTATTATTATATTAAGAACTGTGGTATTTTTTAAAGATTTTTTATTTATTTTTTGCAAAAATTCTAATTTATGGATAAAAACAAAAAAACAAAAAAAAACTTTAGAGAATGGTCAGTCATTTTTAAGTCGACTAGCATGCATTATCTATTGCATATTCACAAAGATTCTAAAAAAAAAAATATTAAGAACTGTGATATTTAAAAAATAAATAAAAATGTTTTATTTTTTTATTTTAGTTTACATTTCTGGATAAAAAAAAACAAGAAAAAAAAACTTTAGAGAATGGTCAGTCATTTTTAAGTCGACTAGCATGCATTATCTATTGCATATTCACAAAGATTCTAAAAAAAAAAATATTAAGAACTGTGATATTTAAAAAATAAATAAAAATGTTTTATTTTTTTTATTTTAGTTTACATTTCTGGATAAAAAAAACAAGAAAAAAAAAAACTTTAGAGAATGGTCAGTCATTTTTAAGTCGACTAGCATGCATTATCTATTGCATATTCACAAAGATTCTAAAAAAAAATATTAAGAACTGTGATATTTAAAAAATAAATAAAAATGTTTTATTTTTTTATTTTAGTTTACATTTCTGGATAAAAAAAACAAGAAAAAAAAAAACTTTAGAGAATGGTCAGTCATTTTTAAGTCGACTAGCAGGCATTATCTATTGCATATTCACAAAGGGGCAGATTCACAAAGACGTAATATTCCGCTGCGTAATCGAAATACGGTACGCTGCCGTATTTCACCAGACTCTACACCGAATTCAGGTAGTTTTTTTGCGCGTACGCTATTGTGTCGTATTTTTTTTCCGCCGCGCAATCGAAATACGTGATTAGGGGGCGTGAAGCATTTAAATTAAGCGCGTCCCCGCGACGATCGAACTGCGCATGCTCTGTTCAGGAATTTCCCGCCGTGCATTGCGCGAAATCACGTCGTGACGTCATTCGTTGTTTGAGTAGCGGCGTTTACGAACATTCCTATTCCCGGACGACTTACGTTAAAAATAATAAAAGACATCGGAAAACGTTGAAATTCGACGCGGGAACGACGGCCATACTTAACATGGGCTGTCTAATATTAGACCAGCAAAAAGCAGGTATAGTGAAACGGAAAAAAAAGATGACTAAAGGTGCCGTAAGAGATTGCGTTGAAAGTGCGAAATTTTGTGGATTGCAGGCAAAAGCTCATTAGCATACCCTGACGGTGAAAAACAACAGGAAGTCCGCCCAGTGGCCGCAATTTTCTGGCAGCGTAGATCTGAAGGCGTACTAACACGTAATACAGTCGAAATGAAGCCCGCAGGTGTCTTTTCATGGTTTGAGGATTTCGACTAGCGTAAAAACGCCCGTAAGTCGAAATTACTCCAGTCTAACAACATTTACACAGGCGTAATCGCTTTGTGAATCTAGGCCAAAGATTCTAAAAAAAAAATATTAAGAACTGTGATATTTAAAAAATAAATAAAAATGTTTTATTTTTTTATTTTAGTTTACATTTCTGGATAAAAAAAACAAGAAAAAAAAAAAACTTTAGAGAATGGTCAGTCATTTTTAAGTCGACTAGCATGCATTATCTATTGCATATTCACAAAGATTCTAAAAAAAAAATATTAAGAACTGTGATATTTAAAAAATAAATAAAAATGTTTTATTTTTTTATTTTAGTTTACATTTCTGGATAAAAAAAAAAACAAGAAAAAAAAAAAACTTTAGAGAATGGTTGGTCACAGATACCTTGACTAGCACATGTCTATTGCATATTCACATTATTCTAAAACTCCTTTGAACTGTATTTTTTATTATTATTATTTATTTGGGGGGGGGGGGGGGTTGCAATAATAAAAAAAAAATGGATAAATAAAAAGTTTTAGCGAATGGTCGGTCATATATAAGTTGACTAGCATGCGTTATCTATTGCATATTCAAGTACTGTATCTTCTAAAAATACTAAGAACTGAGATATTTTTTTTTTTTTAACAGTGAAAGTAGAACTGCGATATTTAAAAATAAAAATAAATTAAAAATAAATATTATTTTCTTTTTTTTGCTTCAATTTCTGGTAGTATTTTTTTAGTATTTTTTTCTGCAATAATTCTAATTTAGGGCTGAAAAAAAAAAACATCTTTAGAGAATGGTTGGTCATAAATAGGTAGACCAGCACACATTGTCTATTTCATATTCACGTATATTCTGAAATACTTTTTTTTTTTTTTTTAGTATTTTTTTCTGCAATAATTCCAATATAGGGCTAAAAATATATATAAAAAAATATAAAAAAAAAAAAACTTTGGAGAATGGTTGGTCATAAATAGGTAGACCAGCACACATTGGCCTAGATTCACAAAGCGATTACGCCTGTGTAAATGTTGTTAGACTGGAGTAATTTCGACTTACGGGCGTTTTTACGCTAGTCGAAATCCTCAAACCATGAAAAGACACCTGCGGGCTTCATTTCGACTGTATTACGTGTTAGTACGCCTTCAGATCTACGCTGCCAGAAAATTGCGGCCACTGGGCGGACTTCCTGTTGTTTTTCGCCGTCAGGGTATGCTAATGAGCTTTTGCCTGCAATCCACAAAATTTCGCACTTTCAACGCAATCTCTTACGGCACCTTTAGTCATCTTTTTTTTCCGTTTCACTATACCTGCTTTTTGCTGGTCTAATATTAGACAGCCCATGTTAAGTATGGCCGTCGTTCCCGCGTCGAATTTCAACGTTTTCCGATGTCTTTTATTATTTTTAACGTAAGTCGTCCGGGAATAGGAATGTTCGTAAACGCCGCTACTCAAACAACGAATGACGTCACGACGTGATTTCGCGCAATGCACGGCGGGAAATTCCTGAACAGAGCATGCGCAGTTCGATCGTCGCGGGGACGCGCTTAATTTAAATGCTTCACGCCCCCTAATCACGTATTTCGATTGCGCGGCGGAAAAAAAATACGAAACAATAGCGTACGCGCAAAAAAAACTACCTGAATTCGGTGTAGAGTCTGGTGAAATACGGCAGCGTACCGTATTTCGATTACGCAGCGGAATATTACGTCTTTGTGAATCTGCCCCATTGTCTATTTCATATTCACGTATATTCTGAAATACTTTTTTTTTTTTTTTTAGTATTTTTTTCTGCAATAATTCCAATATAGGGCTAAAAATATATATAAAAAAATATAAAAAAAAAAAAAAAACTTTGGAGAATGGTTGGTCATAAATAGGTAGACTAGCACACATTGGGGCAGATTCACAAAGACGTAATATTCCGCTGCGTAATCGAAATACGGTACGCTGCCGTATTTCACCAGACTCTACACCGAATTCAGGTAGTTTTTTTGCGCGTACGCTATTGTGTCGTATTTTTTTTCCGCCGCGCAATCGAAATACGTGATTAGGGGGCGTGAAGCATTTAAATTAAGCGCGTCCCCGCGACGATCGAACTGCGCATGCTCTGTTCAGGAATTTCCCGCCGTGCATTGCGCGAAATCACGTCGTGACGTCATTCGTTGTTTGAGTAGCGGCGTTTACGAACATTCCTATTCCCGGACGACTTACGTTAAAAATAATAAAAGACATCGGAAAACGTTGAAATTCGACGCGGGGAACGACGGCCATACTTAACATGGGCTGTCTAATATTAGACCAGCAAAAAGCAGGTATAGTGAAACGGAAAAAAAAGATGACTAAAGGTGCCGTAAGAGATTGCGTTGAAAGTGCGAAATTTTGTGGATTGCAGGCAAAAGCTCATTAGCATACCCTGACGGCGAAAAACAACAGGAAGTCCGCCCAGTGGCCGCAATTTTCTGGCAGCGTAGATCTGAAGGCGTACTAACACGTAATACAGTCGAAATGAAGCCCGCAGGTGTCTTTTCATGGTTTGAGGATTTCGACTAGCGTAAAAACGCCCGTAAGTCGAAATTACTCCAGTCTAACAACATTTACACAGGCGTAATCGCTTTGTGAATCTAGGCCATTGTCTATTTCATATTCACGTACATTTTTAAATACTTTTTTATTTTTTAGTATTTTTTTCTGCAATAATTGTAATATAGGGCTAAAAATATATATAAAATATATATATATATATATATATATATATATATATATATATATATATATATATATATATATAAACTTTGGAGAATGGTTGGTTCTAAATAGGTAGACTAGCACACATTGGCCCAGATTCACATAGATGTAATATTCCGCTGCGTAATCGAAATACGCTACGCTGCCGTATTTCACCAGGCTTTACACCGAATTCTGATAGTTTTTTGCGCGTACGCTACGGTGTCGTAGTCTATTTCTCGCCGCGCAATCGAAATACGTGATTAGGGGGCGTGAAGCA
Organism: Rana kukunoris; assembly: GCA_029574335.1. Classification (NCBI taxonomy): domain Eukaryota; kingdom Metazoa; phylum Chordata; class Amphibia; order Anura; family Ranidae; genus Rana; species Rana kukunoris. The sequence goes on from JAJQKJ010002394.1 coordinate 14,121, forward strand.
TTTAAATTAAGCGCGTCCCCGCGGCGATCGAACTGCGCATGCTCTGTTCAGGAATTTCCCGCCATGCATTGCGCGAAATCACGTCGTGACGTCATTCGTTGTTTGAGTAGCGGCGTTTACGAACATTCCTATTCCCGGACGACTTACGTTTAAAAATAATAAAAGACGTCGGAAGACGTTGATATTCGACGCGCGGGGGAACGACGGCCATACTTAACATGGGCTGTCTAATATTAGAGGAGGTAAAAGGCTGGTATAGTGATACGCAAAAAAAAGATGACTAAAGGTGCCGTAAGAGATTGCGTTTGAAGTGCGAAATTTCGTGGATTGCAGGCAAAAGCTCATTAGCATACCCCGACGGCGAAAAACAACAGGAAGTCCGCCCAGTGGCCGCAATTTTCTTGCAGCGTAGATCTGAAGGCGTACTAACACGTAATCCAGTCGAATTGAAGCCCGCAGGTGTCTTTTCATGGTTTGAGGATTTCGACTAGCTAAAAAACGCGCGTAAGTCGAAAGTACTCCAGTCCTAACACCAGTTAGACAGGCGTAATCGCTCTGTGAATCTGGGCCATTGTCTATTTCATATTCACGTATATTTTTAAATACTTTTTTATTTTTTTGTATTTTTTTCTGCAATAATTCCAATACAGGGCTAAAAAACAAATACAACCCTCCTCTTTAGTGATTGGCTGGTTGCTGACGCGCCTACATTGGTTTTCCAGGACAGAGACCTGCAGAATGTTCCTTACAGACCTTTATTGATTGGGATCATTTATCATATCGGGATGACTTTTCAAGGACACGCTTTTATTATTGGCAACGTGCGGTAACCCATAGCAACCGATCAAAGTCAGCTTCTGATGTGGGCCCCCGGCCAGAAGAGAACTGCTGACAGCTGAGATCGGATTGGTTAGCGTGGTTCACGGCGCGCTCCTGCTCTCTGCCCTGTGTTATTAAATAATCCCCCGACGCGTTTCGTAGCGAAGTATAATTTATGGCTCTGGCGTGGCTTTTGTTAACAGTGGCGACGCCGGCTCAGCAGAGGACGGCGCCTTGATGGAGATGCCTATTATTTCTTCGCCCTGCTAATAGAAACCTGTCACCAAGGAAAAACACCTGTGTGATTAGGCTCCGGTAGAAGCAAGCAAGGAAACTTTACTCACTGGGGGGGGGGGGGTGTATTAAAACTGGATGCAGATCTGCATAGTAACCAATCAGCTTGCAGCTTTTATTGTCAAAGCTTAATAGAAGAAGCTGATTGGCTCCCATGCACAGCCAGGGCTGTCTTAGAGGGAGGGCACACCTGAGCACTGCCTAGGGGCCCCAGCTGCATGGGGGGCCCCTGCACTTTCAGCTGTCCCTTGAGCCCACCAGTTGTCCCTTGAGCCCACCAGTTGTCCCTTGAGCCCACACTGCCCCAAAATTGGGGGCCCCATGATGGCACTGAGAGTGATGGATACACAGGGGGGGGGGGCAGTCTGTCTCCTTCCTACTTGATGTGTGTTTTCCTGCACTGTCATCATTGTAGGGGCCCCAGATAATTACTTTGCCCAGGGGCCCATGATGCTATTAAGACGGCCCTGTGCACAGCTGCACCAGATCCTGCGCTCTCTAGTTTTAGTAAATCCCCCCCAATGAGGGGCGTCCATCAGAGCCTAAGCACACAGGAGTCCTGCCGAGTGACAGATCCTCACCTATCCGCTTCATGTAAATGTGACTCTTGGCCCCGCCTTGATTTTATCTTTGTGTGATCAATATTCTGATATTTATTGGTAGCGAGAATTATAATGTTACAATGTTATTTGTTTCTCGCCGGCGTTGGTGATCGTTATTTTTCGGTATCCGTTCTATGGAGGCGGAGCTGAGCAGACAAGGAGACCCAGAGCTGCCAATCAAACGTCTGATCCTTTTAAATTGCTCAATGGTGGAATCTGATTGGCTGTTATGGAGAAGTTGGAGAACTTTATATCACTGCTCTCATAAGTCAGGCGAATGCTCCTGGGGGGGGGGGGGGGGATACTATACAGATAGAGAGATGAAGGTAGGAAGAGAGGGAATGAGAGAGATGGAGGGAGGAAGAGAGAGAATGAGAGAGATGGAGGGAGGAAGAGATGGAATGAGAGATATGGAGGGAGGAAGAGAGAGAATGAGAGAGATGGAGGGAGGAAGAGAGGGAATGAGAGAGATGGAGGGAGGAAGAGAGAGATGGAGAGAGGGAATGAGAGAGATGGAAGGAGGAAGAGTGGGAATGAGAGAGATGGAGAGAGGAAGAGAGGGACTGAGAGAGATGGAGGGAGGAAGAGAGAGATGGAGGGAGGAAGAGAGGGAATGAGAGAGATGGAGGGAGGAAGAGATGGAATGAGAGAGATGGAGGGAGGAAGAGAGGGAATGAGAGAGATGGAGGGAGGAAGAGAGAGAATGAGAGAGATGGAGGGAGGAAGAGAGGGAATGAGAGAGATGGAGGGAGGAAGAGAGGGAATGAGAGAGATGGAGGGAGGAAGAGATGGAATGAGAGAGATGGAGGGAGGAAGAGAGGGAATGAGAGAGATGGAGGGAGGAAGAGAGAGAATGAGAGAGATGGAGGGAGGAAGAGAGGGAATGAGAGAGATGGAGGGAGGAAGAGAGAGATGGAGAGAGAGAGAATGAGAGAGATGGAGGGAGGAGGAGGAGAGAGGGAATGGAGAGATGAGGGAGAGAGAGATGGAGAGAGGAGGGAGAGAGGGGACTGAGAGAGATGGAGGGAGGAAGAGAGGGAATAAGAGAGATGGAGGGAGGAAGAGAGGGAATGAGAGAGATGGAGGGAGGAGGGAATAAGAGAGGGAGGGAGGAAGAGAGGGAATGAGAGAGATGGAGGGAGGAAGAGAGGGAATGAGAGAGATGGAGGGAGGAAGAGAGAGGGAATGAGAGAGATGGAGGGAGGAAGAGAGAGAGAGAAGAGAGAGATGGAGAGAGAAGAGAGGGACTGGAGAGATGAGGGAGGGAGAGAGAGGGAATGAGGTACTGAGAGAGATGGAGGGAGGAAGAGAGGGACTGAGAGAGATGGAGGGAGGAAGAGAGGGAATAAGAGAGATGGAGGGAGGAAGAGAGGGACTGAGAGAGAGAGGGAGAAGAGAGGGAATGAGAGAGATGGAGGGAGGAAGAGAGGGAATGAGAGAGATGGAGGGAGGAAGAGAGGGAATGAGAGAGATGGAGGGAGGAAGTGAGGGACTGAGAGAGATGGAGGGAGGAAGAGAGGAAGAGAGGGACTGAGAGAGATGGAGGGAGGAAGAGAGGGAATAAGAGAGATGGAGGGAGGAAGAGAGGGAATAAGAGAGATGGAGGGAGGAAAAGAGGGAATGAGAGATAGAGATGGAGAGGGGAAGAGAGATGGAGAGAGGAAGAGAGAGATGGAGGGAGGAAGAGAGAGAATGAGAGAGATGGAGGGAGGAAGAGAGGGAATGAGAGAGATGGAGGGAGGAAGAGATGGAATGAGAGAGATGGAGGGAGGAAGAGAGGGAATGAGAGAGATGGAGGGAGGAAGAGAGGGAATGAGAGATAGAGATGGAGAGGGGAAGAGAGGGAATAAGAGAGATGGAGGGAGGAAGAGAGGGAATGAGAGAGATGGAGAGAGGAAGAGAGGGACTGAGAGAGATGGAGGGAAGAAGAGAGAGATGGAGAGAGGAAGAGAGAGATGGAGAGAGGAAGAGAGGGACTGAGAGAGATGGAGAGAGGAAGAGAGAGATAGAGAGAGGAAGAGAGGGACTGAGAGAGATGGAGGGAGGAAGAGAGAGATAGAGGGAGGAAGAGAGGGAATGAGAGAGATGGAGGGAGAAAGAGAGGGAATGAGAGAGATGGAGGGAGGAAGAGAGAGATGGAGGGAGGAAGAGAGGGAATGAGAGAGATGGAGGGATGAAGAGAGGGAATATGAGAGAGAGATGGAGAGGGGAAGAGAGGGATGGGGGGAGGAAGAGAGGGAATGAGAGAGATGGAGGGATGAAGAGAGGGAATATGAGAGAGAGATGGAGAGGGGAAGAGAGGGATGGGGGGAGGAAGAGAGGGAATGAGAGCGATGAGAGAGATGGAGGGATGAAGATGAGGGAAGAGAGGGAATGAGAGAGATGGAGGGAGAAAGAGAGGGAATGAGAGAGAGATGGAGAGGGGAATGAGAGGGATAGAGGAGGAAGAGAGGGAATGAGAGAGAAAGAGAGAGAGGGAGAGAGAGATGGAGGGAGGAAGAGAGGGATGAGAGAGATGGAGGGAGGAAGAGAGAGATGGAGAGGGGAAGAGAGGGATGGGGGGAGGAAGAGAGGGAATGAGAGCGATGAAAGGAGGAAGAGAGGGAATGAGAGCGATGAAAGGAGGAAGAGAGGGAATGAGAGAGATGGAGGGAGAAAGAGAGGGAATGAGAGAGATGGAGGGAGGAAGAGAGAGATAGAGGGAGGAAGAGAGGGAATATGAGAGAGAGATAGAGAGGGGAAGAGAGGGATGGAGGGAGGAAGAGAGGGAATGAGAGCGATGAAAGGAGGAAGAGAGGGAATGAGAGCGATGAAAGGAGGAAGAGAGGGAATGAGAGAGATGGAGGGAGGAAGAGAGGGAATGAGAGAGATGGAGGGAGGAAGAGAGAGATGGAGGGAGGAAGAGAGGGAATATCTCTCAGAGAGAGATAGAGAGGGGAAGAGAGGGATGGAGGGGAGGAAGAGACACAGAGGGAACACACAGAGATATATCACAACAGTTTAACACACACACACACACAACTATATCTATCTCTCTATCACTATCTCTCATCTACTCTATCTATCTATCTATCTCTCTGTCTCTCTGTCTCTCTGTCTCTCCGTCTCTCTGTCTCTCTGTCTATCTATCTATCTCTCTGTCTCTCTGTCTCTCCGTCTCTATGTCTCTCTGTCTGTCTCTCTGTCTGTCTGTCTATAATCCTCAATGCTGTAGTTATCTATAGATGTACAGTAAATCGTGACAGCCAATCAGACATCAGCTTCTGCAGACAGACAGGAAATTGATTCTCATGCAGGACCAGAACAAATATTTTCTATCTATCACAGGGGGAGGGGCTTCCTTAAAGGACCTGACTTAAAGTGTATGTAAACTCCAACAATGAACTTCTCTTATTTGATATTTTTATTTTGTTAAACATCCAATCAAACGCATTTTCATATTTCTGTTAGATAAGTGCAGAAAATACTCGCTGACTTAGCACAGAATTCTTGTCAAATCTTTGCCTGTATACAGGGAGGGATTGAGGAGATGATGAAGGGGGAGGGGGAGGAGATAAAGTGGGGTTATGGAGATGGGGATGGGGGAGGAGATGGGGAGTAATTATAGAAATGAGTAACGAGATGAGGAAGGGGGAGATAAGTTTGGTTTATGGAGATGGAAAGGAGATGAGGAGTAATTGTAGAGATGAGGATGAGGGAAGGAGATAAGGTTGGCTTATGGAGAAGAGAAAGAGATGAGGAGTAATTATAGAGACGAGGAAGGGGGAGAGATAAAGTAGGGTTATGCAGATGAGGAAGGGGGAAAGAGATAAGGTGGGGTTATGGAGATGAGGAAGGGGGAGGAGATAAGGTGGGGATATGGAGTTGAGGAAGGGGGAGGAGATATGGTAGGGTTATGGAGATGAGGAAGGGGGAGGAGATAAGGTTGGGATATGGAGTTGAGGAAGGGGGAGAAGATATGGTAGGGTTATGGAGATGAGGAAGGGGGAGGAGATAAGGTTGGGATATGGAGTTGAGGAAGGGGGAGGAGATATGGTAGGGTTATGGAGATGAGGAAGGGGGAGGAGATAAGGTTAAGTTATGGAGATATGGAGGGGGATGATAAGGTGGGGTTATGGAGATGAGGAAGGGGGAGGAGATAAGGTTGGGATATGGAGTTGAGGAAGGGGGAGGAGATATGGTAGGGTTATGGAGATGAGGAAGGGGGAGGAGATAAGGTTGGGATATGGAGTTGAGGAAGGGGGAGGAGATAAGGTAGGGTTATGAAGATGGGAAAGAAGATGAGGAGTAATTCTAGAGATGAGGAAGGGGGAGAAGATGAGGGAGGGGGAGGAGATTAGGATGGGGTAAGGAGATAACTTGGGGCTATGGAGCTAAGGAAGGGTGAGTAGATAAGGTGGGGTTATGGAGATGGGGAAGGGGAAGGAGATAAGGTTTGGTTATGGAGATAGGGAGGGTGAGGAGATAAGGTGGGGTTATGGAGATGAGGAAGGGGGAGGAGATAAGGTAGGGTTATGGAGATGGGAAAGAAGATGATGACTAATTCTAGAGATGAGGAAGGGGTGAAGATGAGGGAGGGGATGAGATTAGGATTGGGTAAGGAGATAACTTGGGGTTATGGAGCTAATGAAGGGGGAGGAGATAAGGTGGGGTTATAGAGAAGGGGGAAGGAGATGAGGAGTGATTATAGAGATAAGGAAGGAGGAGGAGATGAGAAGAGGGAAGAGATAAGGTGGGGGTTATGGAGATGGGGAAGGGCAGGAGATGAGAAGGGGTTATGGGTATGGGGGAAAAGATGGGGAGGGGTTATGGAGATGTGGGAGGGGAGGAGATGAGAAGGGGTTATGGGTATGGGGAAGAGATGGGGAGGGGGTTATGGAGATGAGGAGGGGAGGAGATAAGGTAGGGTAATGGAGATGGGGAAGAGGGAGGAGATAAGGTGGGGGTTATGGATATTGGGGAAGAGATGGGGTGGGGTTATGGAGATGAGGAGGGGGAGGAGATAAGGTGGGGTTATGGAGATGGAAGAAGGGGAGGAGTTATGGTGGGTGGGGTTATGAAGATGGAGAAGGGGGAGGAGATAAGGTGGGGTTATGGAGATGGTGAAGGGGGAGGAGATGAGTAGGGGTTATGGATATGGGAGAAGAGATGGGGTGGGGTTATGGAGATAAGGAAGGGGTTAAGGAGGGTTATGAATATGTAGAGGGGGAGAAAATGAGGAGGGGGTTATAGAGGTGAGGAAGGGGAGGAGATGAGGAGGGGAGGAGATGAGGAGGGGGAGGCGTTATGGGGATGCAGAGGGGGAGGAGTTAAGGAGGGGTTATGAATGTGTAGAGGGGGAGGAAATGAGGGGGAGTTATAGAGGTGAGGAAGGGGAGGAGATGAGGAGGGGAGGAGATGAGGAGGGGGAGGCGTTATGGGGATGCAGAGGGGGAGGAGTTAAGGAGGGGTTATGAATGTGTAGAGGGGGAGGAAATGAGGAGGGGGTTATAGAGGTGAAGAAGGGGAGGAGATGAGGAGGGGTTTGGGAGTCGAGTAGGCGGAGAGATGAGGAGGGGGAGGCGTTATGGGGATGCAGAGGGGGAGGAGTTAAAGGGGGGTTATGAATATGTAGAGGGGGAGGAAATGAGGAGGGGGTTATGGAGATGAGGAAGGGAGGAGATGAGGAGGGGTTTGGGAGATGAGGAGGAGGTGTTTTGGACATAAGGGAAGTGCTCAGCTATGGAAAGGGGCCACGGGGTCTTTAAGGCTCCGCTGTGGAAATGATTACCCGGATTGCTCCCTTTTCTCTGCCAGAGATGTTTCAAGGCGATACAATCCATTCCTGGCCGGTATATTGATTGATCGGTGTTCTGTAGAACGTCACATTAAATTTGCAGTAGAGGGAACGTCTCTCTGAATGGGAATGAGATGAGAAGTCGGGAAAACGTTCATTTGAGCAATTCGGTGGAATGATGTGTCGCCTGAAGCCTCAAATATTGTAAAAAAGGAAATAAAGTTCTTTCTCTCTCTCCTCCTCTCTTCATCTTTCTCTCTCTTTCTCTCTCTCTCTGTCTCTCTCTCTCAGCCTCTCTCTGTCTCTCTCTCAGTCTCTCCCTCTCTGTGTCTCTCTCTCTCTGTCTCTCTCTGCCTCTCTCTCTATCTCTCTCTCTGTCTGTCTCTCTCTCTCTCAGCCTCTCTCAGCCTCTCTCTTTCTATCTATCTCTATGTCTCTCTTTTTTTCTCTCTATCTCTCTCTGTCTCCCTCTCAGTCTCTCCCTCTCAGTCTCTCCCTCTCTGTCTCTCTCTCTCTCTTTCTCTCTATCTGTCTCTCTCTCTGCCTCTCTCTCTATCTCTCTCTCTCTGTCTCTCTCTCTGTCTCTCTGTCTCTCTCTCTGTCTCTCTCTCTCAGTCTCTTTCTTTCTATCTATCTCTATGTCTCTCTCTTTCTCACTGTCTCTCTGTCTCTCTCTCTCTCTCTCTTTGTCTCTCTATCTGTCTCTCTGTCTCTCTCGTTGTCTCTCTCTCTCTCTATCTCTGTCTCTCTCTCGTTGTCTCTCTCTCTTTCTATGTCTCTCTGTCTCTCTCTGTTAAATAGATAATACAGCCCTGATACCCGCATTCTCCACCAAAAACCAAAATAAACGAATAGATAATACAGCCCTGATGCCCGCATTCTCCACCAAAAACCAAAAGACAGCATTATCAGCAGCCCCGATGGCCGCATTCTCCACCAAAAACAAAATGTAATAAATAGATAATACAACCTTGATGCCCAAATTCTCCAACAAATACAAAACAAAACTATAAATAAATAATACAGCCCCAATGCCCGCATTCTCCACCAAAAACAAAAATAAATTAATTAATAGATAATACAGCCCTGATGCCCGCAATACAGTCCTGATGCCCGCATTCTCCACCAAAAACAAAAGTAAATAAATACATAGATAATACAGCCCTGATGCCCACATTCTCCACCAAAAACAAAAATATAAAAAAAATAAATAGATAATACAGCCCTGATGCCCGCATTCTCCACCAAAAACAAAAAATAAAAAATAAATAAATAGATAATATAGCGCTGATGCCCGCATTCTCCACCAAAAACAAAAAATAAAAAATAAATAAATAGATAATATAGCGCTGATGCCCGCATTCTCCACCAAAAACAAAAATACATACATAAATAAATAAATAATACAGCCTCGATGCTCACATTCTCCACCAAAAACAAAAAATAAATAGATAATAAAGCCCTGATGCCCGCATTCTCCACCAAAAAGAAAAATAAATAAATAGATAATACAGCCCTGATGCCCACATTCTCCACCAAAAAGAAAAATAAATAAATAGATAATACAGCCCTGATGCCCACATTCTCCACCAAAAACAAAAAATAATAAATAAATAAATAAATAGATAATACAACCTTGATGCCCAAATTCTCCAACAAATACAAAACAAAAATATAAATAAATAATACAGCCCCAATGCCCGCATTCTCCACCAAAAACAAAAATAAATTAATTAATAGATAATACAGCCCTGATGCCCGCAATACAGTCCTGATGCCCGCATTCTCCACCAAAAACAAAAATAAATAAATACATAGATAATACAGCCCCGATGCCCGCATTCTCCACCGAAAACAAAAATAAATAAATAGATAATACAGCCCCGATGCCCGCATTCTCCACCAAAAACAAAACTAATAAAAAATAAATAAATAGATAATGCAGCCCCGATGCCCACATTCTCCACCAAAAACAAAAAATAAAAAATAAATAAATAGATAATATAGCGCTGATGCCCACATTCTCCACCAAAAACAAAAATACATAAATAAATAATACAGCCCCGATGCCCGCATTCTCCACCAAAAACAAAAATACATAAATAAATAATACAGCCCCGATGCCCGCATTCTCCACCAAAAACAAAACAAAATATAACTAAATAATACAGCCTCGATGCCCGCATTCTCCACCAAAAACAAAAAATAAATAAATAGATAATACAGCCCCAATGCCCACATTCTCCACCAAAAACAAAAAATTAAAAATAAATAAATAGATAATACAGCCCCGATGCCCGCATTCTCCACCAAAAACAGGAAAGCAGCCTTATCAGCAGCCCCGGTATTGGACACCAGATATAATTGTTTTTTTTCTTCCTAGTGAAGGCCGCTGGTAACCCCATCAGTAAAACATTTAGATTAGAAGATAAAGCAACAAATGAATCGGTTTTCTTAGCGCTCGACCTTCCATGTTATATTGCGGTAATGAAGGCGCATTGCGTCTCGTGGATATTCGGTGTCTATGGTAGTCGGTTATCTAACCCGTAATGCAGATCGGCGGGTCACATTTGCCGCCCACGCGGCTCAACCTGTATAATAATAATGATGACGATGAACGAAGGAATGTCCTCAGTTTGCTGTAGAATCTTCTTTGAGCTCTTTGTGTTCAGTCGCCACAAGTGAAGACGGGGATAGAAGAGAGGATATTCCAGGAATAACTTAATTGACATTTTATCGGTCAGGAGCGGGCAGAATAATAGAAGGCAACGCAGAGCGCGTTTTATAGAATCTTTTGTAGGAAAGTGCAATGCTGGTCGGCTGAGAGCACAGCGAGCGAGCGAGAAAACTAAAGCGGGCGCTCTTCCCCTGCACCTCAGAGGCCATTGGTTGGTGTCTGGCATAGTCTGCATACAACCGCAGCAGAAGATCGCATTCAGGATTTGGAATGACATTAAATTGCATGGGAACCAATTTGTAACTCTCTATCTCCTCTCTGATCAATGTTTATAAACGATGTTACTTTGTATCTCTCTATCTCCCATCTAAACAATGTTTATAAACAATGATACTTTGTATCTATTTTATCTCCTGTCTGATGAATGTTTATAAACAATGTTACTTCTTAGCTGGGTTACGGACTGGTGGTCCCAGAGAAATCCCCTGATGAAGCCACCTTTGGCGAAACATGTAGGGATAGGACATTCTCCTGTGGCCACCATTTTTGCATTTTAGGGAACCAGCGACCCATTATCTCCAGTATATGCTCAAATAATCAATTTTAATTGAACCCCTTTTTATGTTTTCTGTAATAAATATATGTTTATCACAGGGCCGCCATCAGGGGGGGGGGGGTACAGGCAGTACACCTGTAAGGGGCCCGGAGGTCCCCAAGGCCCCGGATGGCAACTCCCCTATTTTTTTTCATAAAAATGTTTATTTTTTTATATATATATATTTTTGTTTTTATTAGAGGTCCTCAGGGGCCCAGAGGTCCCAGGGCCCCTAATGGCAACCCCCTTTTTTTTTAGAATTTTTGTATATATAATTTTTTATTTCTTTTTTTCTTATTTTTATTAAAGGGCCCAGAGGTCCCCAGGGGCCCAGATGGCAACCCCCTTTTTTTATAAAAAAAAAGAAAAAAATGTATATATTTTTTTGTTTGTTTTTTATTAAAGGGCCCAGAGGTCCCCAGGGCAACCCCCCCACCACTTCTCTGCTCTAGGGGGGGCCAATAATTCCTGATGGGGGCCCTGACCACTACAATCGCTTGCTCCCTTTCTTTGCTACGATTAATAACTGGGATGAGGTGCGTATCCTTTTAGAGTCACTCGGATCCTTTCTATTTATAAACAATGTTACTTTGTATCTCTATCTCCCGTCTGATCAATGTTTATAAACAATGTTACTTTGTATCTCTCCATCTCCCGTCTGATCAATGTTTATAAACAATGTTACTTTGTATCTCTCTATCTCCCGTCTGATCAATGTTTATAAACAATGTTACTTTGTATCTCTCTATCTCCTGTGTGACACCAAATACCTTTATCTTGTCTCATCAGAACACAGGACACAGTCCCAGTAATCCATGTCCTTAGTCTGCTTGTCTTCAGCAAACTGTTTGCGGCTCTTTCTTGTGCCTCATCTTTAGAAGAGGCTTCCTTCTGGGACAACAGTCATGGAGACCAATTTGATGCAGTGTGCGGCGTATGGTCTGAGCACTGACACCCGAAAAGGGTCCGGACGCATGAATAGGGGGTGTCAGTGGCGACCATAGATAGATTTATGCAATGCACGAATCTATCTATGGTGCCAGAGGGGTGGCAGGAGAGAGGGGGCGGCGCCGGTGCGCCCTTTATGGACTCACCGCCACTGTTTGGACCGATTTGTAAACTGCTCTTTGGAAAAGTCCCAAAGGCGGACAATGTGAGGTTGTGTCCACCTCCGTCCTGGTTGGCCAACCCGTCCTGTTGCCAGACTTATGGAATGCAGTTCATCATGAACATCGGAGGCGACTCTTCTTCCCGCCGGTCACTTTTTCTTTTGGCGGTAGAGGATCTATTTTCTGAGTTTGGGGCGTGTGCCAAATTATATTGAGTAGTCCCCGGGGGAAGTGCTATCTGGTAGGTAACGCTTTCTAATTTCTATTTCTTAGCCGTCGTCGATGAAATGAAATCACCCCATGAAAAAGCTTCGCCTCTTTCCCAGTATAAATCCAGGGAGGTAATATGTGACTGGCTGCCAGTTTTGGAAATCCTTGGATGTCTCTCCCAGCACGAAGGTGGATCCATCTTAACGTAGGCAACGCATTTCTTTCACGGGCACCACCAGAGGCGGCTTTTTAATTAGGCAAATTAGGCAGTCGCCTTAGGCCTCGCACACCCAGGGACCTTGCGGCAGCCTAATGTGCCTGAAGTGTGTGTATGGGAATGTGGGTGGGAATGACCCTGTCAGTGTCCCCACCGAGTGAGCCGGGGGGATGAGTGAGGGTCTCTCCTAGTATGCAGCCGCGGCGCTGCTATATTATCGCCGCCACCGGCCTGAAGAGTCTTCCCTCTGCCACTCTCGGCTCTCTCCAGCGCCCCCCTCTGTGTCCTCCAGGTAGCGCCACATGCAGACAGATTATAGAGGTGGAATGGGAATTATTTTTCCCATTATTGGACTTGAGTGGGGACTCCTGTCTAAGTTTTGCTCAAGGCCTCACAAAGTCTAGACCTGGGTACACTGGGCCTCAATGCCCTTTTCTCACGTTAGATTGTGGCCCCCGCTCCCGAAGGGGCCACTATGTAAACCTTCATCAGCACATATACAGTTCCATGTCCCGCTCTCTGAGCCATGGCTTCCTGGTGGAACCGGTTGACCATTTCCCAGTCCGGTACTCTTCTACTCCTGTCCTGAATTCAGTCCCTCTCAGGGTGTTAGGATCTCTCCAGGTATTTCCCAACCGGGCAATAATAGACACTGGGAGGTTACATTTTTGCATTATGGGGCCCCACCAAGTCCCATAGGGGCCAACTATGGAGCACAGATCCTATGTTCTCACAGCGTCCACCCAAACTCCTCCCACCCTATGTCTAGTCACTACATATAAACTATATTACCAAAAGTATTGAGAAGCCTGCCTCCACTTCCCTACTGATACCGTCCTCTGCCCTACTGACCCCATCCACTGCCCTACTGACCCCATCCACTGCTCTACTGACACCATCCACTGCCCTACTGACACCGTCCACTGCTCTACTGACACCGTCCTCTGCTCTACTGACCCCATCCACTGCCCTACTGACCCCATCCACTGCTCTACTGACCCCATCCACTGCCCTACTGACCCCATCCACTGCTCTACTGACACCATCCACTGCCCTGACACCATCCACTGCCCTACTGACACCGCCCACTGCCCTACTGACACCGTCCTCTGCCCTACTGACCCCATCCACTGTTCTACTGACACCGTCCACTGCTCTACTGACACCGTCCACTGCTCTACTGACACCATCCACTGCCCTGACACCATCCACTGCCCTTCTGACACTGTCCACTGCTCTACTGACACCGTCCACTGACCTACTGACCCCATCCACTGCCCTACTGACATCGTCCACTGCTCTACTGACACCGTCCTCTGCTCCACTGACACCGTCCACTGCTCTACTGACACCGTTCACTGCTCTACTGACACCGTTCACTGCTCTACTGACACCATCCACTGCTCTACTGACACCATCCACTGCTCTACTGACACCGTCCACTGCTCTACTGACACCGTCCACTGACCTACTGACCCCATCCACTGCCCTACTGACATCGTCCACTGCTCTACTGACACCGTCCTCTGCTCCACTGACACCGTCCACTGCTCTACTGACACCGTTCACTGCTCTACTGACACCGTTCACTGCTCTACTGACACCATCCACTGCTCTACTGACACCGTCCACTGCTCTACTGACACCGTCCACTGCTCTACTGACACCGTCCACTGCTCTACTGACACCGTCCACTGCCCTACTGACACCGTCCTCTGCTCTACTGACACCGTCCACTGCTCTACTGACACCGTCCACTGCTCTACTGACACCGTCCACTGCTCTACTGACACCGTCCACTGCTCTACTGACACCGTCCACTGCCCTACTGACACCGTCCTCTGCTCTACTGACACCGTCCTCTGCTCTACTGACACCGTCCTCTGCTTCATTATTCTTCATATTATTATTATTTTACATTCTTTTTATTATCAATTTACATTATTATTATTATTAGTAGTAGCAGTAGTATTACTATAGTTTTACATTGATATTATTATTATTAGTTAGCATTAGTGTTAATATTGATGATGATGATTATTGATATTATTTTACATTATTATTATTATTTTACTTTAATAATATTATTATTGTTATTTTTAGTAATATTAGTAGCAGTATTACTATTATTAGACATTATTATTGTTATTATTATTATTATTATTATTATTATTATTAGTAGTAGTAGTAGTAGTAGTAGTAGTAGTAGTGTTACTATGATAATGATGATTATTATCGTCATTATTGTCATTATTTTACATGATTATTATTATTGTTATTAGTAGTAATAGTACTGGTATTAGTAGTGTTACTATTAAGATTATTATTACTATTGCTATTATTTTACATTATTATTATTATTATTATTTCACTTTATTATTATTATTGTTTTTACTAATAGTACTAGTAGTGTTACTATTATGATGATGATGATGATGATGATGATGATTATTATTATTATTGTCATTATTTTACATTATTATTATTGCTATTATTTTACTTTATTATTAATAATAATAATAATAATAATAATAATCATGTAAAATAATGACAATAATAATAATAATAATAATATTTTACTTTAATATTATTATTTTTTTTTTTAGTAATAGTAGTAGTAGTAGTTGCAGTATTACTATTATTTTACATTATTATTATTATCATTATTATTATTATTTCACTTTAAAATTATTATTATTTTTACTAATAGTACTAGTAGTGTTACTATTATAATGATGATGATAATGATGATTATTATTATTATTATTATTATTATTATTATTATTGTCATTATTTTACATTATTATTATTATTTTTATTTTACTTTAATATTATTATTATTTTTAGTAATAGCAGTAGTAGTAGTTGCAGTATTACTATTATTTTACATTATTATTATTGTTAGTAGTAGTATGATGATGTATATTATTATTATTGTCATTATTTTACATTATTATTATTTCACTTTAATATTATTATTATTTTTACTAATAGTACTAGTAGTGTTACTATTATGATGATGATTATTATTATTTTACATTATTATTATTAGTAGTAGCAGTAGTGTTACTATTATTATTATTATTGCTTTTATTTTACATTCATTTATTTTATTTATTTTTTAATTGCTTGCATTATTGCGTCTCTTTTTATTCCCTTGTACTTTTAATTGGTATTCCTGAGATTTATATATATAATTTATATTTCCTTTGAGTAAAGGTTTCACTGGTGTTGCGGATACAAGCGCTGTAAAATCACAGCCCCCGGTTACCCCGCCTGTAATTACCGGGGTGCCATATGTTACTTTGTTACTTTACATATGTTTAGTGTGTGTTTAGCTTCAGGGCTTCATAAGAGGGCGTCGCCGGAAATCTTAGCTCCGCACATAACATGTCATCTATTACAGGATCAGGATATAATTGGATCTCATGGTCTCTTAATTCATTTAAGTTTCGGTTGAGGAATTTTATTTTTCTCTGTAATTTGGAGATTCTTACTGGAAATCGAAGTAAACCTGAGAACTTCACTCTTATTGGAATGCTGCACCAGCCCATCCGAACCCAGACTCCCTGTTGTCGGTGAACCTGGAAGGCGCCTTTTGGAGATGCTTCCAACTTCTACATGCTGCCCCTTGTAAACTCAACCACTCTTGGGAGTTGAATGTATTGCTCTGCTCCATCTCAGGAGGAATGTAAAGCACGCAGCGCTCTCCTAACATAGGATACAAAGTACATTTATCATTTTGTCTCCTTCTGTAATCAAGGGAGCAGTAATTGTTTGGGTTGGTCTACTCAGGGTTTCACAGGCTGAGAGCTTGATTGCTTCCCCCTGCCTGTGGGAGAAACTTCCAGAGCTTAGGGTAGGAGATTGAAAATAACCAGCCTAAATATTTATCAGATTCCAGCCAATTCCTGGAGAGAAGAGTCCAGAAGGGGGCTGGAATGGTGATAAATTATCGAATACACTGGAGAGCTGGGATCCTTCTCCCCACCAGGAGGGTTCGAGAGCCAGAGGGGCTGCCGCCCAGGGACTGTACATCTGCTTTCGAGGCTTCAACGGCGTCGGGGCTGAAGGCCTAGATGGACTTTCAGTGGAGCCTATAGCACCACAAGGTGCCTGGTCTGGAGAAGTGCCATCTCCCTCACTGGACCATGTCTGGAGGAAGGTGTCTACTGACACCAACAATGACTCACCATGAATTCCACCGACACCAACAATGAGGCACCATTCCTTCTACTGACACCAACAAAGACTCACCATTCCTTCTACTGACACCAACAATGTCTCACCATTCCTTCTACTGACACCAACAATGACTCACCATTCCCACTACTGACACCAACAATGAGGCACCATTCCCACTACTGACACCAACAATGAGGCACCATACCTTCTACTGACACCAACAATGACTCACCATTCCTTCTACTGACACCAACAATGACTCACCATTCCCACTACTGACACCAACAATGAGGCACCATTCCTTCTACTGACACCAACAATGAGGCACCATTCCTTCTACTGACACCAACAATGACTCACCATTCCCACTACTGACACCAACAATGACTCACCATGAATTCCACCGACACCAACAATGAGGCACCATTCCTTCTACTGACACCAACAATGACTCACCATTCCCACTACTGACACCAACAATGAGGCACCATTCCCACTACTGACACCAACAATGAGGCACCATTCCTTCTACTGACACCAACAATGACTCACCATTCCTTCTACTGACACCAACAATGACTCACCATTCCCACTACTGACACCAACAATGAGGCACCATTCCTTCTACTGACACCAACAATGAGGCACCATTCCTTCTACTGACACCAACAATGACTCACCATTCCCACTACTGACACCAACAATGAGGCACCATTCCCACTACTGACACCAACAATGAGGCACCATTCCTTCTACTGACACCAACAATGACTCACCATTCCCACTACTGACACCAACAATGAGGCACCATTCCTTCTACTGACACCAACAATGACTCACCATTCCCACTACTGACACCAACAATGAGGCACCATTCCTTCTACTGACACCAACAATGACTCACCATTCCTTCTACTGACACCAACAATGACTCACCATTCCCACTACTGACACCAACAATGAGGCACCATTCCTTCTACTGACACCAACAATGAGGCACCATTCCCACTACTGACACCAACAATGAGGCACCATTCCCACTACTGACACCAACAATGAGGCACCATTCCTTCTACTGACACCAACAATGACTCTCCATTCCTTCTACTGACACCAACAATGAGGCACCATTCCTTATACTGACACCAACAATGACTCACCATGAATTCCACCGACACCAACAATGAGGCACCATTCCTTCTACTGACACCAACAATGACTCACCATTCCTTCTACTGACACCAACAATGACTCACCATTCCCACTACTGACACCAACAATGAGGCACCATTCCCACTACTGACACCAACAATGAGGCACCATTCCTTCTACTGACACCAGCAATGACTCACCATTCCTTCTACTGACACCAACAATGACTCACCATTCCCACTACTGACACCAACAATGAGGCACCATTCCTTCTACTGACACCAACAATGACTCTCCATTCCTTCTACTGAAACCAACAATGAGGCACCATTCCTTATACTGACACCAACAATGAGGCACCATTCCTTCTACTGACACCAACAATGAGGCACCATTCCTTCTACTGACACCAACAATGACTCACCATTCCCACTACTGACACCAACAATGAGGCACCATTCCCACTACTGACACCAACAATGAGGCACCATTCCCACTACTGACACCAACAATGACTCACCATTCCCACTACTGACACCAACAATGAGGCACCATTCCTTCTACTGACACCAACAATGACTCTTCATTCCTTCTACTGACACCAACAATGAGGCACCATTCCTTCTACTGACACCAACAATGAGGCACCATTCCTTCTACTGACACCAACAATGACTCTCCATTCCTTCTACTGACACCAACAATGAGGCACCATTCCTTCTACTGACACCAACAATGAGGCACCATTCCTTCTACTGACACCAACAATGAGGCACCATTCCTTCTACTGACACCAACAATGACTCTCCATTCCTTCTACTGACACCAACAATGACTCACCATTCCTTCTACTGACACCAACAATGAGGCACCATTCCTTATACTGACACCAACAATGACTCACCATTCCTTCTACTGACACCAACAATGAGGCACCATTCCTTCTACTGACACCAACAATGAGGCACCATTCCTTCTACTGACACCAACAATGAGGCACCATTCCTTCTACTGACACCAACAATGACTCTCCATTCCCACTACTGACACCAACAATGAGGCACCATTCCCACTACTGACACCAACAATGACTCACCATTCCCACTACTGACACCAACAATGAGGCACCATTCCTTCTACTGACACCAACAATGACTCTTCATTCCTTCTACTGACACCAACAATGAGGCACCATTCCTTCTACTGACACCAACAATGACTCTCCATTCCTTCTACTGACACCAACAATGACTCTCCATTCCTTCTACTGACACCAACAATGAGGCACCATTCCTTCTACTGACACCAACAATGAGGCACCATTCCTTCTACTGACACCAACAATGAGGCACCATTCCTTCTACTGACACCAACAATGACTCTCCATTCCTTATACTGACACCAACAATGACTCACCATTCCTTCTACTGACACCAACAATGAGGCACCATTCCTTATACTGACACCAACAATGACTCACCATTCCTTCTACTGACACCAACAATGAGGCACCATTCCTTCTACTGACACCAACAATGAGGCACCATTCCTTCTACTGACACCAACAATGAGGCACCATTCCTTCTACTGACACCAACAATGACTCTCCATTCCTTATACTGACACCAACAATGAGGCACCATTCCCACTACTGACACCAACAATGACTCACCATTCCTTATACTGACACCAACAATGACTCACCATTCCTTCTACTGACACCAACAATGAGGCACTATTCCTTCTACTGACACCAACAATGACTCACCATTCCCACTACTGACACCAACAATGACTCACCATTCCCACTACTGACACCAACAATGAGGCACCATTCCTTCTACTGACACCAACAATGACTCACCATTCCTTCTACTGACACCAACAATGACTCACCATTCCCACTACTGACACCAACAATGAGGCACCATTCCTTCTACTGACACCAACAATGAGGCACCATTCCTTCTACTGACACCAACAATGACTCACCATTCCCACTACTGACACCAACAATGAGGCACCATTCCCACTACTGACACCAACAATGAGGCACCATTCCTTCTACTGACACCAACAATGACTCACCATTCCCACTACTGACACCAACAATGAGGCACCATTCCTTCTACTGACACCAACAATGACTCACCATTCCCACTACTGACACCAACAATGAGGCACCATTCCTTCTACTGACACCAACAATGACTCACCATTCCTTCTACTGACACCAACAATGACTCACCATTCCCACTACTGACACCAACAATGAGGCACCATTCCTTCTACTGACACCAACAATGAGGCACCATTCCCA
Organism: Rana kukunoris; assembly: GCA_029574335.1. Classification (NCBI taxonomy): domain Eukaryota; kingdom Metazoa; phylum Chordata; class Amphibia; order Anura; family Ranidae; genus Rana; species Rana kukunoris. Next base: position 34,077 of record JAJQKJ010002394.1, read on the forward strand.
CTACTGACACCAACAATGAGGCACCATTCCCACTACTGACACCAACAATGAGGCACCATTCCTTCTACTGACACCAACAATGACTCTCCATTCCTTCTACTGACACCAACAATGAGGCACCATTCCTTATACTGACACCAACAATGACTCACCATTCCTTCTACTGACACCAACAATGAGGCACCATGAATTCCACCGACACCAACAATGAGGCACCATTCCTTCTACTGACACCAACAATGACTCACCATTCCTTCTACTGACACCAACAATGACTCACCATTCCTTCTACTGACACCAACAATGACTCACCATGAATTCCACCGACACCAACAATGAGGCACCATTCCTTCTACTGACACCAACAATGACTCACCATTCCTTCTACTGACACCAACAATGACTCACCATTCCCACTACTGACACCAACAATGAGGCACCATTCCCACTACTGACACCAACAATGAGGCACCATTCCTTCTACTGACACCAGCAATGACTCACCATTCCTTCTACTGACACCAACAATGACTCACCATTCCCACTACTGACACCAACAATGAGGCACCATTCCTTCTACTGACACCAACAATGACTCTCCATTCCTTCTACTGAAACCAACAATGAGGCACCATTCCTTATACTGACACCAACAATGAGGCACCATTCCTTCTACTGACACCAACAATGAGGCACCATTCCTTCTACTGACACCAACAATGACTCACCATTCCCACTACTGACACCAACAATGAGGCACCATTCCCACTACTGACACCAACAATGAGGCACCATTCCCACTACTGACACCAACAATGACTCACCATTCCCACTACTGACACCAACAATGAGGCACCATTCCTTCTACTGACACCAACAATGACTCTTCATTCCTTCTACTGACACCAACAATGAGGCACCATTCCTTCTACTGACACCAACAATGAGGCACCATTCCTTCTACTGACACCAACAATGACTCTCCATTCCTTCTACTGACACCAACAATGAGGCACCATTCCTTCTACTGACACCAACAATGAGGCACCATTCCTTCTACTGACACCAACAATGACTCTCCATTCCTTATACTGACACCAACAATGAGGCACCATTCCTTATACTGACACCAACAATGACTCACCATTCCTTCTACTGACACCAACAATGAGGCACCATTCCTTATACTGACACCAACAATGACTCACCATTCCTTCTACTGACACCAACAATGAGGCACCATTCCTTCTACTGACACCAACAATGAGGCACCATTCCTTCTACTGACACCAACAATGAGGCACCATTCCTTCTACTGACACCAACAATGACTCTCCATTCCTTATACTGACACCAACAATGAGGCACCATTCCCACTACTGACACCAACAATGACTCACCATTCCTTCTACTGACACCAACAATGAGGCACCATTCCTTATACTGACACCAACAATGACTCACCATTCCTTCTACTGACACCAACAATGAGGCACTATTCCTTCTACTGACACCAACAATGACTCTCCATTCCCACTACTGACACCAACAATGACTCACCATTCCCACTACTGACACCAACAATGAGGCACCATTCCTTCTACTGACACCAACAATGACTCACCATTCCCACTACTGACACCAACAATGAGGCACCATTCCTTCTACTGACACCAACAATGACTCTCCATTCCTTCTACTGACACCAACAATGAGGCACCATTCCTTATACTGACACCAACAATGACTCACCATGAATTCCACCGACACCAACAATGAGGCACCATTCCTTCTACTGACACCAACAATGACTCACCATTCCTTCTACTGACACCAACAATGACTCACCATTCCCACTACTGACACCAACAATGAGGCACCATTCCCACTACTGACACCAACAATGAGGCACCATTCCTTCTACTGACACCAACAATGACTCACCATTCCTTCTACTGACACCAACAATAACTCACCATTCCTTCTACTGACACCAACAATGAGGCACCATTCCCACTACTGACACCAACAATGAGGCACCATTCCTTCTACTGACACCAACAATGAGGCACCATTCCCACTACTGACACCAACAATGAGGCACCATTCCTTCTACTGACACCAACAATGAGGCACCATTCCTTCTACTGACACCAACAATGAGGCACCATTCCCACTACTGACACCAACAATGAGGCACCATTCCTTCTACTGACACCAACAATGACTCACCATTCCTTCTACTGACACCAACAATGACTTACCATTCCTTTTACTGACACCAACAATGAGGCACCATTCCCCCTACTGACACCTACAATGACTCACCATTCCCACTACTGACACCAACAATGAGGCACCATTCCTTCTACTGACACCAACAATGAATAGCAACCCCCCCCCCCTTCTTTCTTGTTCTAATTTTTTTTTACATTTTTTTATATATATTTAAGCCCCCACTCGCTTCTCAATTCGCAGCAGCCCCCCTGCCCCCCGGTTCTTTGCTCCAGGGGACCCATGCCTGAAGCTGTGTAAGGGGCCCCATAATTCCTAATGGTGTCCCTGGCCACGTCGCACAACCGCGCAATTGTCAGGTAAAGCGACGCAGTGCCGAATCGCAAAAAGTGCCCTGGTCAGGGGGGGGGGTAAATTCTTCCGGGGCTGGAGCGGTTAAATTCCGGGAACGGCTGCGCAGACTTTGATGAACGCTCACGACAGCCGTCGGGGGGATTTTTGTTTCGCCTCCCTTACTGAAGTTTGTTGGATTTTCAATATTTGGCGCAGGTTTTCTTTTTAATTCTACATTCGGAAACCTATATAAAAGGCAGGGCTTTTTTTCTGGGGGAACTTGGGGGGAACTCAGTTCCACCACCTTTGGCTCAGACCCTTCGGTGCCCGCTCACCACAATCACTTGTAAACACAGAAGTCTGGTTTCTGTGTTTACAAGTGACAGCTTTGTAACCCCCTAAACTCTGCACTCTGTATGTAATGCAATTCTGGTATTTAATGCCCCTTTAAGACCCTTCTACTGTTTGTGAAATCTGAACGGGTCGTGGTTGAGTTCCTGCACCTATTTTCTGAGAAAAAAAGCTCTGATAAAAGGTAAACACGGAATATATTTTGCGGAGAGAAAGGCGCTTTGGGGGATTCAGCGGCTCGGAATTGTCGCTCTGTAAACAGCGGCGAGTATTAAAACGCGGCGGATAGACATCAAGCGGCAGTAAGTGCAGCATATGCGGCGTGTATTTACTAAGTAGGTTGCCTGCCTAGGGATACGAGCATGAAAACGCTCTCAGCCCCGGCGCGGCGGCGGGGAACAGCCGCCGCGCACGCAACACATCAGCTGCATTTTTTTTTACAAACCATTAGGCAGCTCTCTGATCGTGTCGCCGTGTTATTCCGGAGCTCGCAGGTGTTACCAAAATAGAGCGTAGAAATATTTTGTTTTCATAATGCGATAATTACTATGCGAGACGGAACCGCGGCAAATGTAAAGATAAGCAACAAAAATAAAATATAAGGCGGCGCTCCGAGTGCAGAGATTGGCGATGAACTTCCTAAAGGGGAACTGATCGGCTTAAAGGGGCGCCCTCTCCTTGCAAGGTGAGGGGGTGCAGGGAAGTTGACTGACTATGGGGGAGTGGGCCTATTGCTCTGACCCATGGCTGGATCTAGGGGGGTGCTGGGGTGTGGGGCCCCCTAGTTTCAGTTGTGCCCCCCCCCCTCACTGACCTTCTTATCATGCTTCCCCTGTACACTTTCACTGTACATCACCCTGCTTACACTGCCCTACTGATCCCTGTACACTGACCCACTGACACCCTGTACATCACCCTGCTTACCCCCTATACACTGCCCTACTGACTCCTGTACACTTCCCTACTGATCCCTATACACTGCCCTACCGACACTCAACATCACCCTGCTTACCCCTATATACCGCCCTACTGATCCCTGTACACTGCCCTGCTGCCCCTGTACACTGCCCTGCTGTTCCCTGTACACTGCCCTGCTGCCCCTGTACACTGCCCTGCTGTTCCCTGTACACTGCCCTGCTGTTCCCTGTACACTGCCCTGCTGCCCCCTGTACACTGCCCTGCTGTTCCCTGTACACTGCCCTGCTGCCCCCTGTACACTGACCTGTTGCCCCCTGTACATTGCCCTGTACATTGCCCTACTGACACCCTATACATTGCACTGATGACTCCTGTACACTATCCTACTAACACCCTTTATTCTGCTCTGCTGACCCCCCTGTACACTGTCCTGCTGCCTTTGTAGACTGCCATGCTGCCCTGTAGACTACCCTGCTGCCCCCATACACTGCTCTGCTGCCCCCATACACTGCTCTGCTGCCCCCCGTACACTGCCCTGCTGCACCTGTACACTGCCCTGCTGTCCCCCGTACACTGCCCTGCTGTCCCCCGTACACTGCCCTGCTGTCCCCCGTACACTGCCCTGCTGTCCCCCATACACTGCCCTGCTGCCCCTGTACACTCCCCTGCTGCCCCCTGTACACTTCCCTGCTGCCCCCTGTACACTGCCCTGCTAACCCCATGTACACTGCCCTGCTGCCCCTGTACACTCCCCTGCTGCCCCCTGTACACTTCCCTGCTGCCCCCTGTACACTGCCCTGCTGCCCCTGTACACTGCCCTGCTAACCCCATGTACACTCCCCTGCTGCCCCCTGTACACTCCCCTGCTGCCCCCTGTACACTTCCCTGCTGCCCCCTGTACACTGCCCTGCTGCCCCCTGTACACTGACTTGTGGCCCCAGTACATTTCCCTTTACACTGCCCTACTGACACCCTATACACTGCCCTGATGACTCCTGTACACTATCCTACTAACACCCTTTATGCTGCTCTGCTGACCCCATACACTGTTTTGCTGCCCCCCGTACACTGCCCTGCTGTCCCCTGTACACTACCCTGCTGCCCCCTGTACACTGCCCTGTTGCCCCTGTACACTGTCTTACTATCACCCTTTATGCTGCTCTGCTGACCCCCTTTACAATGTCCTGCCCCCCTTAGAGACTACCCTGCTGCCCCCATACACTGCCCTGCTGACCCTGTACACTTCCCTGCTTTGCCCCGTGCACTGCCCTGCTGTCCCCCGTACACTGCCCTCTTGTCCCTGTACACTGCCCTGCTGCCCCCATACACTGCCCTGCTGCCCCCATACACTGCCCTGCTGCCCCCTTACTCTACCCTGCTGCCCCTTCACACTGCCCTGCTGCCCCTTCATACTACCCTGCTGTCCCCTGTACACTGCCCTACTGACCTCCCATTCTCTGCCCCCCAAGATTTTTTTACTGCTTCCCCACATCAGACAGGCTAGACCCGGCCCTGCCCTGACCCCCTCACATAAGGAAGGTGACACTTTAAAACGGGTGCATTCTTCTTTTTTTTAAAGGATAACTCCATGTTTGAGAAAGAAATATAGCAAATAAAGCAAATACTCTGCCAGGCCAAAACGCGTTACATTTTTTTTGTTGTTCCTTTCATATAAATAATAATAACAAAAAATCTAACAAGCTCTAAATCTTCCCCCACTTTTGTGGAAAATGAAATTAGATGTTGTGTCCGGAGTTGGTCTTTAACACGTAACCGCGGCGAAATAATAACGTTCTCTGTAATTCAATATCAGTTCCCTCCGAAGAAAACGGGAAACCTCGGCAATTATTTAACATTTACTCGATTATTAAAATGTCTCAATTAATATCGTTCCCATGAATTGGATTGGCTGTACGGATCGCAGTGCATTAGTAATGTAATGTGTCCTCCTGAACCCGCGCTTATTTCCCAAGCATCCGAGGTCAACGCTAATGGGGGGGATTTAATTTACGTTAGCATGCTCCTCGAAATTACTACTTGCAGAGATCAGATTTTGCAGTTCTGTTATGTTTACTGGAATACGGCGGTAATGGCTGGGAATGGATGCCGGGGATGAAACCGGAGATAGATGGGGAGCTACAAGAAGAGGGTGGCAGAGAATGCGCCGGGCCCCCGATGGAGCTTCTCCATGTGGCAGGCTGTGATTGGGAGGAGGTGTGTTCAAGAGGCAGGCTGTGATTGGGAGGAGGTGTGTTCAAGAGGCAGGCTGTGATTGGGAGGGGGTGTGTTCCAGAGGCAGGCTGTGATTGGAAGGGGATGTGTTCCAGAGGCAGGCTGTGATTGGGAGGGGGTGTATTCCAGAGGCAGGCTGTGATTGGGAGGGGGTGTGTTCCAGAGGCAGGTTGTGATTGGAAGGGGGTGTGTTCCAGAGGCAGGTTGTGATTGGGAGGGGGTGTATTCCAGAGGCAGGCTGTGATTGGGAGGGGGTGTGTTCCAGAGGCAGGCTGTGATTGGAAGGGGATGTGTTCCAGAGGCAGGCTGGGATTGGGAGGGGGAGTATTCAAGAGGCAGTCTGTGATTGTGGAGGTGTGTTCAAGAGGCAGGCTGTGATTGGGGGGGTGTGTTCAAGAGGCAGGCTGTGATTGGGAGGGGCGTGTGCCAGAGGCAGGCTGTGATTGTGAGGGGGTGTGTTCCAGAGGGAGGCTGTAACTGGGAGGGGGTGTGTTCCAGAGGCAGACTGTGATTGGGAGGGGGTATGTTCAAGAGGCAGGCTGTGATTGGGGGGGTGTGTTCAAGAGGCAGGCTGTGATCGGGAGGGGCGTGTGCCAGAGGCAGGCTGTGATTCGGAGGGGGTGTGTTCCAAAGGCAGGCTGTGATTGGGAGGGGGTGTGTTCCAGAGGCAGACTGTGATTGGGAGGGAGTGTGTGCCAGGGGCAGGCTGTGATTGGGAGGGGCTGTGTTCCTGAGGCAGGCTGTGATTGGGAGGGGGTGTGTTCCAGAGGCAGGCTGTGATTGGGAGGGGGTGTGTTTTAGAGGCAGGCTGTGATTGGGAGGGGGTGTGTTCCAGAGGCAGGCTGTGATTGGGAGGGGGTGTGTTCCAGAGGCAGGCTGTGATTGGGAGGGGTGTGTTCAAGAGGCAGGCTGTGATTGGGAGTGGGTGGTTGTGATTGGGATGGGTGTGTTCCAGAGGCAAGCTGTAATTGGGAGGGGGTGTGTTCAAGAGGCAGGCTGTGATTGGGAGGGGGTGTGTTCAAGAGGCAGGCTGTGATTGGGAGGGGGTGTGTTCCAGAGGCAGGCTGTGATTGGGAGGGGGTGTGTTCCAGAGGCAGGCTGTGATTGGGAGGAGGTGTGTTCAAGAGGCAGGCTGTGATTGGGGGGGGGGGGGTGTTTAAGAGGCAGGTTGTGATTGGGAGTGGGTGTGTTCCAGAGGCAGGCAGGGATTGGGAGGGGATGTGTTCCAGAGGCAGGCTGGGATTGGGAGGGGGAGTATTCAAGAGGCAGGCTGTGATTGTGGGGGTGTGTTCAAGAGGCAGGCTGTGATTGGGAGGGGGTGTGTTCCAGAGGCAAACTGTGATTGGGAGGGAGTGTGTGCCAGGGGCAGGCTGTGATTGATAGGGGGTGTGTTCAAGAGGCAGGCTGTGATTGGTAAGGGGTGGTTGTGATTGGGAGGGGTGTGTTCCAGAGGCAGGCTGTGATGGGAGGGGGTGTGTTCAAGAGGCAGGCTGTGATTGGGTGTGTTCAAGAAGCAGGCTGTGATTGGGAGGGGGTGTGTTCCAGAGGCAGGCTGTGATTGGGAGGGGGTGTGTTCCAGAGGCAGGCTGTGATTGGGAGTGTTGTGTTCCAGAGGCAGGCTGTGATTGGGAGGGGGTGTGTTTCAGAGGCAGGCTGTGATTGGGAGGGGGTGTGTTTCAGAGGCAGGCTGTGATTGGGAGGGGGTGTGTTCCAGAGGCAGGCTGTGATTTGGAGGAGGTGTGTTCAAGAGGCAGGCAGTGATTTGGAGGGGGTGTGTTCCAGAGGCAGGCTGTGATTGGGAGGGGGTGTGTTCCAGTGGCAGGCTGTGATTGGGAGGAGGTGTGTTCAAGAGGCAGGCTGTGATTGGGAGGGGGTGTGTTTCAGAGGCAGGCTGTGATTGGGAGGGGGTGTGTTTCAGAGGCAGGCTGTGATTGGGAGGGGGTGTGTTCCAGAGGCAGGCTGTGATTTGGAGGAGGTGTGTTCAAGAGGCAGGCAGTGATTGGGAAGGATGTGTTCCAGTGGCAGGCTGTGATTGGGAGGGGGTGTGTCAGAGGCAGGCAGTGATTGGGAGGGGTGTGTTTCAGTGGCAGGCTGTGATTGGGAGGGGGTGTGTTCCAGAGGCAGGCTGTGATTGGGAGGGGGTGTGTTTAAGAGGCAGGCTGTGATTGGGAGGGGGTGTGTTTAAGAGACAGGCTTTGATTGGGAGGGGGTGTGTTCAAGAGGCAGGCTGTGATTGGGAGGGGGTGTGTTTAAGAGACAGGCTGTGTGTCTGCACAGTGTCCTGTACTTCTGAATGGCCAGCCAAAGGATGAAAACTGACCACACTAACACAGATCGGCTTCTGTACTCTGTGTGGTCAGTTTAGAACACGGAAGAAAAGTTACTGGCAGGATCAACCACAGACTTCAGATGGATGAAGTCCATTACAATCTAGAGTCTGTGATTTATAAAATACTCACCTGGGAATAAATGATCGTATTTGGGGAGACATACACTGCCAGACTAAAGTCTATTTCTGTTTGTCTCAGAACTGGAGGGACAGAAATATAAATCCTTCGGAGCCCCGGGGGAGTCACATGGTGCCGATCGGCCTGCGGGGATACTGATTGAATATTGATTCCACTCAGCCATGCGCCGCACCAAACACCGCAAACATTCCTAGTCAGACGATCGGCAGACTCATCGATCTTCTGTGCGCATTTGAAGGAGGATCGGCGCCTGAGAAGGGAAAGAAATATGCAGATTAATTCTCCCCCATTACTGGATCTCTTCATCGTTTTCTCCTCCCGCCGGGACCAAGAAGACGCTCCGGGGGATTCACTGAATGCAAAGGACGGGATAAACCTGGAGGGCCAATCATAGAGAGCGTCCGGAAAAGTACTCACAGAGCTTCACTTTGTCCACATTCTGTTATGTTACATCCTCATTGCAACATTCCAAATTCTACAAACATTCCCCATAATGACAACGTGAGAGAAGAGTGTATGAATTCTTTGCAACCTCATGTACATAAGTATCACAGGCTCCTCCCACCACAGGCTCCTCCCATGTACAGAAGTATCACAGGCTCCTCCCACCACAGGCTCCTCCCATGTACAGAAGTATCACAGGCTCCTCCCATGTACAGAAGTATCACAGGCTCCTCCCATGTCCAGAAGTATCACAAGCTCCTCCCATGTAAATAAGTATCACAGGCTCCTCCCATGTACATAAGTGTCACAGGCTCCTCCCATGTACAGAAGTATCACAGGCTCCTCCCATGTCCAGAAGTATCACAAGTTCCTCCCATGTACATAAGAATCACAGACTCCTCCCATGTACATACGTATCACAGGCTCCTCCCATGTACAGAAGTATCACAGGCTCCTCCCATGTACAGAAGTATCACAGGCTCCTCCCATGTCCAGAAGTATCACAATCTCCTCCCATGTACATAAGTATCACAGGCTCCGCCCATGTACATAAGAATCACTGACTCCTCCCATGTACATAAGTATCACAGGCTCCTCCCATGTACATAAGAATCACAGGCTCCTCCCATGTACATAAGTATCACAGGCTCCGCCCATGTACATACGTATCACAGGCTCCTCCCATGTACAGAAGTATCACAGGCTCCTCCCATGTACAGAAGTATCACAGGCTCCTCCCATGTCCAGAAGTATCACAATCTCCTCCCATGTACATAAGTATCACAGGCTCCGCCCATGTACATAAGAATCACTGACTCCTCCCATGTACATAAGTATCACAGGCTCCTCCCATGTACATAAAAATCACAGGCTCCTCCCATGTACATAAGTATCACAGGCTCCGCCCATGTACATAAGTATCACATTCCCCGCCCATGTACATAAGAATCACTGACTTCTCCCATGTCCAGAAGTATCACAAGCTCCTCCCATGTACAGAAGTATCACAGGCTCCTCCCATGTACATAAGTGTCACAGACTCCTCCCATGTACATACATATCACAGACTCCTCCCATGTACAGGAGTATGATAGATATGATATGATGTACATGGGAGGAGTCTGTGGTGGGAGGAGCCTGTGATACTTATGTACATGGGAGGAGCCTGTAATACTTATGTACATTGGAGGAGCCTGTGATACTTATGTACATGGGAGGAGTCTGTGATACTTATGTACATGGGAGGAGCCTGGGAGGAGTCTGTGATACTTATGTACATGGGAGGAGCCTGGGAGGAGTCTGTGATACTTATGTACATGGGAGGAGCCTGGGAGGAGCATGTGATACTTATGTACAATAAATTTGCAAAGATATCGATCTTCTCTCACGTTGTCATTATCGGGGAGTGTTTGTAGAATTTTGAGGAAAATTATGAATTGTAACCGTGTTGGAATAAGGATGTACCATAACAGAATGTGGATAAAGTGAAGCTCTGTGAGTACTTTCTGGATGCTCTGTACCCTCACTTATGGGGGGGATTTCGGAGGTCCAGCACTTGGAGATGGGCGTTGCTCTGTGATAAAGGTTACCAGGAATAAATACTAAAGAATCTCTAATATCAGCTCTCGGCGTTCTTTTCGGCGGACGCTCCTCATTAAATATTACGATCGGCGAGGATCGGCGAGGATCGGCGTAGTTTATCGTTTGCTTCCGTCTTGTTTCTTCTCTTTGTCATAAAACAACATGATTGCCGCATCTCCTGGAGGAGCCGGGACTGGAAGTTCTCAGATGTTGTTTACTGTAAACGCGTCGGCGACGGAACAGCTCGTTGTACAGTGGAACCTTGGATTACGCGTATAATACGTTCCAGGAGAATGCTTGTAATCCAAAGCACTCGCATATCAAAGCGAGTTTCCCCATAGAAGTCAATGGAAACAAAGATCTTTTTTTCCGCATTGACTTCTATGGCATGCAATACCGCATGTGGCCAGAGGTGGAGGGGGAGCTGGAGAGCCTCTGAAATACTTGGAAAGGCTCTGGGACAGCGTGGCTGAACTTGGAAAACCTTGGCAAGGCTCGGGAACGCTTGGCTCTGCTCGGCTCTGGCGCCCCCCCTCAACTCTGGCCAAATGCGGTACTGCAGGCCCCATTAGCATGAATTCTGCTCGTGTTGCGAGACAACTGAGTAATTTTTTTTTAAAAGTTGCTCATTGTAACGGTCAGGGGTTAACGCCGTTTACGCTAATCCCTTCCACACAAGACAGCTTATCGACACTCCACTATCCGGCGAACAAGACCCATAAGAATTCCCCAAAAACGAGACACACACAGCTCTGTTCTCTGGTTCAAACGAATAGACACTTTAATGGTAAACTCAGGCTCTTTATGCACAGTCAGCAATGAAATATGTACAATGACTCAACTCCACCCACAACATCATACAATGCTCCCTAACGGGCCTCCAATCCACATCTTGGGTAGGCTTTCTGGCACCGGGTCTGACACCATCCACAGGAGCTAATTAGCTACTGCTGACAAGTCAGACATCATGACTCCGGCTCTTCTCACTTGCTATACAATATACATTTATCATCAATAGAAATTCACACAATACAGTGTTAATTAGCATCACACAATGAAAAGGTCTTTAGAAGCCAGACTAAGGTTAGTTTACATGACAGTAGCAGACTTGATTACCACCTTAACAGTCTGTGTTCCCACATGAATGAGTCCCTCTCCTATTGACCTGTTAGGTTCAGAATCAACCACCTGTAATATTTCAAGATATCCTGTAATATATTGTGACTTATCATTACTGTCCCATCTCATGTAATTCATGATAATATTTCTCAGTCATCCTATGCCCCTAGTGGACATAGGATGACCCTAGACACAAGAGTCATTGGTGAAGCTGAAACAGGAGTACCCCACACCCTTCAAGAGCCTCTGGGTCCCACAGGCCATTCCGTTACACTATTTATTCAAAATACTCGCAAACCAAAGTTCCACTGGATTGCGCTTTTCTGTATTGGCGTCCCACCATTCGGGTTTTCTGGTCGCCCCGGGGGGTGGGTGTTTAATTGGGAGAACGTTGTGTGTACTACGACTCTCATGATTGTGTAGGTGGAGAGACGACGTCGCCCACTCCCGGCGTCTGTCGGCGTCCCTTTAATCAGCGATGATATAGGCCCTCCGGTGTTGGAATAACGATCTCTGTACAATTATCGGTGTATGTAAATCAGAGAGCCGCCGTGCAGAACACATCATACAGTAAAATAGTAATTGCCTTATAAATCAAAACATTTCTGAAGCCATCGCCGGGCTGCGCAGGAGGAGGCGGCAGAGAAGATCATGGCGGTGATCCTCCTGCACTGTACATCTGCCTGCTATGTATTATAAAGGACCAATTATCACCACAATTACTTATTCATTAACTACTTCCCACCCAGACCAGTTCTGATATTCTCATTGGTCAGTGTTTGTAGATCCTTTTGTCAGATGTCACCAGGGCTGGGGGGCAGGAGGGGAGGCTGCCCTGGGCACAGCAGTTTACTGCATGTAATGGGGGGGGGGGGGGGGCGCCAGAGAGCTCACTCTGAAGGCCTTTTGACAAGCAGATGCCATCTGGGGGTAGCATCATAATTAAGAGAGGGGGTGCAGTTTGGCTCCTTTGCCCTGGACACTGTACAGTGGAACCAGGGCTTCCATCAGGAGTTATGGGGCCCCTTACACAGCTTCAGGCATGGGAATTGGGGGGGGGGGGTTGCCCTGGGGACCTCTGGGCCCCTTACAAAAATAAATAAATAAATATATTAAAAAAAGGGGGTAGCCATCCGGGGCCATGGGGACCTCTGGGCCCTTTAATAAAAAGAAAATAAATAAATAAAGAAAAATATATAAGAGGGGGGGGGGGTTCCATTCAGTGCCCCTGAGGACCTCTAGGCCCTTTAATAAAAAATAAATAAATAAATATATATATATATATATATATATATATATATATATATATATATATATATATATATAAAAAATGAAAATAAAATACATTTTCTAAAACATTTTTAAAAAAGGGGGGTGGCCATCCGGGGCCCTGGGGACCTTTTGGGCCCCTGGGGACCTCTGGGCCCTTTAATAAAAAGAAAAAAAAGGGCCATTTGGGGCCCTGGGGACCTCTGGGACCTTTAATAAAAAGAAAAAAAGGGCCATCTGGGGCCCTGGGGACCTCGGGGCCCTTTAAGAAAAAAGAAAAAAAAAGGGCCATCTGGGGCCCTAGGGACCTCTGGGCCATTTAATAAAAACAAAACAAATATATATATATATATATATATAAATAATATAAAAAAAAAAACTATAAGAAAATAAATAAAAAAAGGGGGTTGCCATCTGGGGACCTCTGGGCCCTTTAATAAAAAGAAAAAAAAGGGCCATTTGGGGCCCTAGGGACCTCTGGGCCCTTTAATAAAAACAAATATATATATATATATATATATATATATATATATATATATATATATATATATATATGAATAATAATAAAAAAAAACTATAAGAAAATAAATAAAAAAAGGGGGGTTGCCATCTGGGGGCCCTGGGCCCCTTACACGCACACAAAAAAGGGGGTTGCCATCCGTGCCCCTTACATGTGTACTGCCTGTACCCCCCTGATGGCGGCCCTAAGAGGAACCTTGGATTACGACCATAATCCGTTCCAGGGGAATGCTTGTAATCCAAAGCACTCGCATATCAAAGCGAGTTTCCCCATAGAAGTCAGTGGAAACAAAAATAATTTGTTCCGCATTGACTTCAATGGCATGCAATACCGCATGTGACCAGAGGTGAGCGGGGGATGAAGGGGCGCAATTCCTCCCACTAATACCAATGCTGGGACACAATTGTTCCCAATGACACCAACAATGGGGCCCTGTTTCTCTCAATGACATCAACAATGGGGCACAATTCCCCACATGGACGCCAATGATGAGGCACAATTGCTTCCACTGAAACAAATGATGGGGCACTATTTTTTTTTTCTTCACTGACCTCAGGACCTTCTCTAGTCCCAATTGCCACAGTCCGGCCCCCATAAAGTCTGAAAGACGGTAAGCTGGCCCTTTGTTAAGAAAGTTTGGAGACCCCTGCCCTAGATGAACCCCTGAAATAATTTCCAGATCTCAGGGAAGAAAATACTCCTTACATTGGTTGTGGTAAGTGGGAAGAACGCCCCCCTACCCATTGGGAACTCTGGCACCGCCCGTGGGCCTGAGGCAATGAGGGGCCCGGGTCCGACCCCATGAGATGTCACTTGAAGCGGCTGTAGTAATACCGCTAACGGCGCGCTGCTCCCCGTCGGCCCCTCCTTCCCTTCCGTCCACCACAGGTGCCTGTACTGTACATGACATCACCTGGGATGGACGAGGAGAGAGGAGGGGCGGGCGGGGAGCATCACGCCGTTGGCGGTATTATTGCAGACATCGTGGGAGTGCCCCTACAGTGGTGGCCAGAATGACACCCTTGCAACCATTCTGATAGCTCTGCCATGGGGCATTGGACCTGGAACTTTGAAGGAGTCGGTTATTGACGACTCAAGGAACCCCTAGCAGCCTCTGGAGGAACCCTAAAGGTACACAGAACCCCGGTTGAGGATGACTGATGTAAGACCAAGCACCATGACATAAATCTGAATTCTGAACATCCTCCAACCGCAAAACACAGCGTCAGATAATAACACGGAAAAGCACGGACGTCAGAGCATCGCAACCCGACCCCCGCGGAGCATGTTTACACATTTTTATTACATTCTGTGAAAGACGGCAAAAATAACGAGACCACAGCGTAGGGCGTGAAGCCGCGCCGCCAACCCCGAGGCCGTGTTATCTCCGGGACGCGGCGGTGAAATAAGTTCTCTTTCTGGGCTCGGTACAGCCGTGTAATTAATTGGGTTTATCGAGGTTTATTCTGCAGTGAACCCGCCGCTGCCGCCACCTGCTTCGCCTTGATCCGCGGCACAATTAAAATCAATACGCTTATCCACTTCTGACTGGTGTCATTGCCGTGTTTATCCTCCCGCTATCGTCCTCAATCTCCTCTGATTTCTACCATTAAATGCGAAGAGTTTGAGGCCGGCGTGGTCCGCCGCCAGGAATATCTTGTTTATTTACTGAGGTCTTTAGGTGGGTTTATTGCTTGTTTTTTGTTTGTCTTTTTCCTGAATTTCTATGCGGCGCCCCTTACTATCTAGAGCGGGGGTTCTTAACCTGGGGCCCACAGTTTGGTTTCACAGGGTTCGTGAGGGTAAAAAAATAATTTGAAATTCACTTTACAGCCCTTCCCCTTGTCCCAATCAATGGTTTCCCATTGCATTCATTTAAAGAAAATCCACCCACTGCTAACAAAGCCAACCATTAAGCATCTCTTGACTTGTTATTGGCCCATGTTTACCATTTGTATCATCACCGGGGTCCTTAGAGTGGTGTATTTTGGGTTTGTTCTGCCCTAAGACTAAAATTGGGCTCCTCCCATCTAAATTTGCAACACCCTTCCTAGTTAAGATCCACCCCTTCGTCTATAAACTCCACTTCTTCCTCTTTAGGCTCCACCTTTTTCTATTAGAGTGGGAGAGAGAGGGAGCGAGAGAGATGGGGTGAGTGATGGGGGTGGGAGAGAAGCTTGGTTAGAGGGAGAGAGGGGGTGAGTGAGAGGGGGTGGGAGAGAAGCCCGGTTAGAGGGAGAGAGGGGGTGAGTGATGGGGGTGGGAGAGAAGCTTGGTTAGAGGGAGAGAGGGGGTGAGTGAGAGGGGTTGGGAGAGAAGCTTGGTTAGAGGGAGAGAGAGGGGGTGGTGAGAGGGGGTGGGAGAGAAGCCTGGTTAGAGGGAGAGAGGGGGTGAGTGATGGGGGTGGGAGAGAAGCTTGGTTAGAGGGAGAGTGGGGGTGAGTGATGGGTGTGGGAGAGAAGCTTGGTTAGAGGGAGAGAGGGGGTGAGTGAGAGGGGGTGGGAGAGAAGCTTGGTTAGAGGGAGAGAGAGGGGGGGTGAGAGGGGGTGGGAGAGAAGCCCGGTTAGAGGGAGAGAGGGGGTGAGTGATGGGGGTGGGAGAGAAGCTAAGTTAGAGGGAGATATGGACCCATTAACACCAATCACCTGTTTAGCTTTTTCTATTGGGGGGGCATTCCTTCCTTCCTCCCTTCTGGAAATGACCCATTCAGGGATTTTTTTTCTCAGGAAATAGGTTCCAGAACTCCGCCCTTCCAAATCACCACTTCTCCGCCCCAACCCACCTTTCGAGCACTGTTCCTTGGCTCCACCCCTCACCCACCTCCCAGTACCACCCCTTTTAGAGAATACAGAACCAATTTGTAGTGACAAGTATTTTGTATAGGACGTGTTAATGATAACAAAAATAGATCTAGCAACAATGGACACCCCAGTGACAATAGATCCACTGCAGCAACAAAGGACTCCCAACAGCCAGCAACAATAGACCCCTCCCTCAACAGTAGATTTCTCCCAGCAAAACTGACCCTCTTGCAACATAAGGCCGTGTACACACGACCGAGGTTCTCGCTGGAAACCAGCGAGAACCTCGCTGGAAGCTGCATTCCAGCGAGGACCTCGGCCGTGTGTACGCTCTCGGCGAGCTTCCCGTCGGGAAGCCCGTCAAGCAGAAATAGAGAGCACGCTCTCTATTTGCTCGACGGCCCGCCTGGAAGAATGGCTGGTTGCCATTCCCGACGGGCGGGTCGCCGATTTCGACGGCCGGCAGGGAACCTCGACGGGCGGAACGATGTGTTCTGCCCGTCGAGGATCTCTGCCGTGTGTACGCCGCCTAAGACCTACCCCAGCAACAATAGATCTCCTGCCACCAACAATAGACCTCCCCAAAAACAACAAACACCCCCCCCCTGCAAGAATAGATCCTCTCCAGCAACAGATTCAGCAGTAGCCAACATCAATAGACCCTCCAGCAGCCAGCATCATTAGACCCTCCAGCAGCCAGCATCATTAGACTCTCCAGCAGCCAGCATCAATAGACCCTCCAGCAGCCAGCATCAATAGACTCTCCAGCAGACAGCATCATTAGACCCTCCTGCAGCCAGCATAGATAGACTCTCCAGCAGCCAGCATCAATAGACTCTCCAGCAGCCAGCATCATTAGACCCTCCAGCAGCCAGCATCAATAGACTCTCCAGCAGCCAGCATCAATAGACCCTCCAGCAGCCAGCATCATTAGACCCTCCAGCAGCCAGCATCAATAGACTCTCCAGCAGCCAGCATCAATAGACCCTCCAGCAGCCAGCATCATTAGACCCTCCAGCAGCCAGTATCAATAGACTCTCCAGCAGCCAGCATCAATAGACTCTCCAGCAGCCAGCATCAATAGACCCTCCAGCAGCCAGCATCAATAGACTCTCCAGCAGCCACCATCATTAGACCCTCCAGCAGCCAGTATCAATAGACTCTCCAGCAGCCAGCATCAATAGACTCTCCAGCAGCCAGCATCAATAGACCCTCCAGCAGCCAGCATCAATAGACTCTCCAGCAGCCACCATCAATAGACCCTCCAGCAGCCAGCATTAATAGACTCTCCAGCAGCCACCATCAATAGACCCTCCAGCAGCCAGCATTAATAGACTCTCCAGCAGCCACCATCAATAGACCCTCCAGCAGCCAGCATCAATAGACCCTCCAGCAGCCAGCATCATTAGACCCTCCAGCAGCCAGTATCAATAGACTCTCCAGCAGCCAGCATCAATAGACTCTCCAGCAGCCAGCATCAATAGACCCTCCAGCAGCCAGCATCAATAGACTCTCCAGCAGCCAGCATCAATAGACCCTCCAGCAGCCAGCATCAATAGACTCTCCAGCAGCCACCATCAATAGACCCTCCAGCAGCCAGCATTAATAGACTCTCCAGCAGCCACCATCAATAGACCCTCCAGCAGCCAGCATCAATAGACCCCTCCCTCAACAGTAGATTCCTCCCAGCAACGACTGACCCCCTTGCAACATAAGACCTACCCCAGCAACAATAGATCCCCTGCCAGCAACAATAGACTTCCCAAAAAAACAACAGACATCCCCCTGCAAGAATAGATCCTCTCCAGCAACAGATTCAGCAGTAGCCAACATCAAAAGACCCTTCAGCAGGCAGCAACAAAGACCCCTCTCTCAACAGTAAATCCCTCCCAGAAACAACTGACCCCGAGCAACATAAGGCCTGACCCAGCAACAATAGCTCCCCCATGCCCAACAAAAGACCTCCCCAGCAACAACAGACCCCCTTCCTCTGCAAAAATAGATTCCCTTCGAGCAACAATAGATTCCCAAGCAGCCAGCATCAATCGACCCTCCAGTACAGCCCAGCACCCCTTCCCATTACATACATTCAGTTCTGAAGGTGCCGGAACTGCGTTCCCCCACGTTCCTGCTGAAAAAAAAAGCCCTGGACCCGTCACAAGAGGGTCACAGTGAGGTCCATCTCTGGCTACGCTTAGAACAGGTGTAAGAATTTCCCAGGGGGTGCTGGTGGTTTTGGTTCGGCCAGTAGGGTTGCCTTGCCGGCGTTCTTGTGACTTGTGATGGGATCCTGAGGGCCTCCTGCCAAAAGTACTCCGCTGGACCGAGGGAACTCACTGGACCGAGGGAACTCACTGGACCGAGGGAACTCACTGGACAAAGGGAACTCACTGGACCGAGGGAACTCACTGGACCGAGGGAACTCACTGGACCGAGGGAACTCACTGGACCAAGGGAACTCACTGGACCAAGGGAACTCACTGGACCAAGGGAACTCACTGGACTAAGGGAACTCACTGGACCAAGGGAACTCACTGGACCAAGGGAACTCACTGGATCGAGGGAACTCACTGGACTGAGGGAACTCACTGGACCAAGGGAACTCACTGGACCAAGGGAACTCACTGGACCAAGGGAACTCACTGGACCAAGGGAACTCACTGGACCAAGGGAACTCACTGGACCAAGGGAACTCACTGGACCAAGGGAACTCACTGGACCAAGGGAACTCACTGGACCAAGGGAACTCACTGGACCGAGGGAACTCACTGGACCGAGGGAACTCACTGGACCAAGGGAACTCACTGGACCAAGGGAACTCACTGGACCGAGGGAACTCACTGGACCAAGGGAACTCACTGGACCGAGGGAACTCACTGTAGGCCGGGCAGGAATGGGTTAAAGAGCAGAAGTCCTCCCTGTTATAAACAGAATGGGCTCGTGTTTAGGTTGCGGATCTTTAACATATTTGCTCTCTTTGTAGAGAGATATAATAGGAGGAACAATGTAACGGAATGAAAGATGTGACGGAACAACATCACGCCGCGTGTTCTGCTTTCCAAATGAACCCCGAAGATCAGAAGGAATAAAAACCTTTGTGTGCGGGGCGGTTGGGGAATTTCTCTGGAACGCCGAATGAAGCCAAGAACGGCGTTCTGCCGGCGCAGAGCCAAGTCTTTGTGTACACAGGTACAAAACCGGCAATTTTCTGCATTCAATGGAAGCCAAAATCCTCGTTCATTGTTGTCTTCCCGTTCTGAGATCCCCGGCATTGAATGAAAGCACCTGGGACCCCCCGAGACCCCCAAACAAACACAGAAAGAACAAGGAGGTATTTACTGAGTGCGAAAGTAAACACGAGCTCGGAGGCTGCATTCAACCCAAAGATCGAACCGCCGACCGGCGTCCTATCATTGGAGGTTCTGGTGGTGGCGTCCCCGGCTCCGAGCGTCCAGGCTGGGAATGGTTTGTTTGCCGAGTCCTCTCCGGAATTTTCAATTATTTGAAATGTAAACTATTTATAATAACACGGAGGATGGAGTTCCTGTTTTCATTTATTTGTTCCCAACTTTTCAAAGCTGCGTATAAAGCATACTTGCCAACCGTCCTGAATTTCGGACATTCCCGAGATTTAGACCCCTTTCCTGTTTTTATTTTGTCCCGGGAAATACGTTTTTTTCCTGATTTTTTTCCGCCGTCACTAGAGGTCCACAGCCGGCAGAGACAATGTCTCCGCCGGCCGCCATTTTTAAGAAGACCAGAAGAAGAACACGGGTGGCTACAATAGAAATTAAGCTGCGCCCCCGAGCGTCAAGGCTGGGAATGGTTTGTTTGCCGAGTCCTCTCCGGAATTTTCAATTATTTGAAATGTAAACTCTTTATAACACGGAGGATGGAGTTCCTGTTTTTCATTTATTTGTTCCCAACTTTTCAAAGCTGCGTATAAAGCATACTTGCCAACCGTCCTGAATTTCCCGGGACATTCCCGAGATTTAGACCCCTTTCCTGTTTATATTTTGTCCCGGGAAATACGTTTTTTCCTGATTTTTTTTGCTGTTATAAATGTAAACTCTTTATAACACTGAGGATCGAGTTCCTGTTTTTCATTTATTTGTTCCCAACTTTTCAAAGCTGCGTTTAAAGCAGTGGTCTCCAAACTATGGCCCTTTTCTTGCTTTTATGCCCTGGGGCATAATTCCCCCCCCCCATTACACCAATTCCTCCCAATGAGACCAACAATGGGGACCAACGACATCCAATAATGGGTGCCCAATTCCTCCCAATGACACCCAATAATGGGGCACAATTCCTCCCAATGGGGCCCAATGACACTCAATGGGGAACAATTCCTCCCAGTGAGACCGATAATGGGGTCCAAAGACACCCAATAATGGTGCCCAATTCCTCCCAATAGGGCCCAATTCCTCCCAATGGGGCCCAATGACAACCAATAAAAGGGCACAATTCCTCCCATCGAGACCAACAATGGGGCACAATATTATGGCACTATTCCTCCCAATTAAAACAACAATGGAGCTCAATTATGGGGCACAATTTCTCCCAATGACACAAACAATTGGCCCCATTGACACCAATGATGGGGCACAATTCTTCCCAGTGACACCAAGAATGGGGCACAATTTCCCCCAATGACACCAATGATGAGGCCCGATTACTTCCACTGAATCAAACAATAAGGCATTTTTTTTCTCCCCACTGATGTCAGGACTTTTTCTACTCCCGATGGTCACAGTCCGGCCCTCGCAATGTCTGAAGGACAGTAAATCGGCCCTTTGTTTAGAAACTTTGGAGACTCCTGGTTTAAAGCATACTTGCCAACTGTCCCGAATTTCCTGGGACATTCCCGGGATTTAGACCCTTTTCACAATTTTATTGTGTCCCTGAAAAAAAAAAATCCTGATTTTTCGCGGTCACCGCTAGAGGTCCGATTGTCTCAGCCGGCCGCCATTTTTTAGAAGACCAGAAGTGGAACACGGATGGCTACAATGTAAATTGAGCTGCGCCTCAAACCATTCAGGCTGGGAATGGTTTGTTTGCTGAGTCCTCTCCGGAATTTTCAATTATTTGGAGTTCCTGTTTTCATTTATTTGTTCCCAACTTTTCAAAGCTGCGTTTAAAGCATACTTGCCAACCGTCCCGAATTTCCCAGGACATTCCCGGGATTTAGACCCTTTTCCTAATTTTATTGTGTCCCGGGAAATCCCTTTTTCCTGATTTTTCACCGTTGCTAGAGGTTCCACAGCCTGCGAAGACAATGTCTCCGCCGGCCGCCATTTTTAAGAAGACCAGAAGAAGAACACGGATGGCTACAATGTAAATTAAGCTGCGGCTCCGACCGTCCAGGCTGGGAATGGTTTGGTCGCCAAGCCCTCTCCAGAATTTTCTATTATTTGAAATGTAAACCATTTATAACACGGAGGATGGAGTTCCTGTTTTTTATTTAGCTGTTCCCAACTTTTCAAAGCTGCGTTTAAAGCATACTTGCCAACCGTCCCGAATTTCCCGGGACATTCCCGAGATTTAGACCCTTTTCCTAAATTTATTGTGTCTCAGGAAATCCGTTTTTTACTGATTTTTTTTGCTGTCGCTAGAGGTCCGCAGCCAGCGGAGACAATGTCTCCGCCGGCCGCCATTTTTAAGAAGACCGTCCAGGCTGGGAATGGTTTGTTCGCTGAGTGCTCTGCAGAATTTTCAATTATTTGAAATGTAAACTATTTATAACACTGAGGATGGAGTTGCTTTTTTCATTTATTTGTTCCCAACTTTTAAAAGCTGTGTTTAAAGCATACTTTGGCAACTGTCCCGACTTTTCTGGGACATTTCCGGTATTTAGACCCTTTTGTCGATTTTATTGTGTCCCGGGAAATCATTTTTTTTCCTGATTTTTCGGCGCCGCCACTAGAGGTCCACAGACGGCAGTGACAATGTCTCCGCCGGCAGCCATTTTTAAGAAGACCAGAAGGAGATCACGGGTGGCTACAATGGAAATTTTGCTGCGCCTCCGACCGTCCAGGCTGGGAATGGTTAATTTGCTGAGTCCTCTCCAGGAAATTTTCAATTATTTGAGGATGGAGTTTCTGTTTTCATTTTTTTGTTCCCAACTTTTCAAAGCTGCCTTTAAAGCATAATTGCCAACTGTTCCGAATTTCCCGGGACATTCCCGGGATTTAAACCCTTTGGTCGATTTTTTTTTTGTGTCTCAGGAAATCCGTTTTTTCCTCAACACCGGTACTGTCACCTGCAGTACTTCCGTTCTACCACAAGAGGTCCTCAGTCTTCCAGGTGGAAGGACGGCCACCATCATTCGGCCCAGAAGACTGAGGACATACTGTGAGTGCGGGGTGTCAGGACCCACCACCACAAACCTTGCACAGTGCATGTGTGTGTGTGAGGGGGGGGGGGGGAGTAGGGGGTCATGCTGGGGGGCAGCTCTTGCCTTTACAGCAGGAAACAACCAGGTAACTTGCATTTTCATATGTACGGTGGCTGTTGGCTGAAAAATAAAAAATAAAAACGAGTATAAGAGGAATGTGATTGACTTTTCTCCGAATTGTTGAGGATCAGCCTTCTAATGAGTCCTCACCGGAGTCACTTCCCCGGGATGGGTCATTAAGCCGCACAGATACTGGAATCTGTTGTTTTGGTGTGTGATGGGGGGGGGGGGGGGGTTGTTGTGCTCAGCGGCGGAGACATGGAATGTATTACAGAGAGGTGAACAGAATGTATTATAGACAGTCACTGAACACCCAACGTGAAATCACAGAAGAGACAGCCATCAAAAACACATTTTGTATAATGGAAAACGTGGGCGGAATGTGAGAAAAATAATAATTGTGTGTGAAGAGTAGATCTTTTTTTTATTTAAAATGATTGTAATCCCTCCATAGCCCCAGCAAAGTGACTGGCCCCGGGTGATACACAGAGATGAGACAAATCCTCCTACATAAGTTGGACCTGTTTATCTGCAGTCTTCTCCTCTGTACAGCTTGTCTGAGCTTTCAGAAAGCAAGGGTCTGCTTTCCTAGACACTTGGCCTCTAGTGCCCGAATATAAAGTGCAATTCTGTATTCTCCTAATATGACCTCCTGAGGAAGCGGGCTTAAAACATGTGAAACGCGTAAAGGCAGAGACAAGTAGGAACCCTGTTAATTAATTGATGGGTGATGATTTATATATGGGCAGTGGCCTCAATACATTATCTTAGCAAATCTCTATGATGTATATTCAGAGTTCCTTACTTTAGGATGGGGGAGAATCACCAATGTAAAGTAGTATTCTCCAAATATAACCTCCCGAGGAATTGGGCTTATACCATGTGAAATGCGTAGGGTCAGAGAAAAAAAACAGGCTTCCTGAGGCATATTCAAATATCCCCCCCAGCACTCTGACCCCTCTACACCCCAGATATCCCCCCAGCACTCTGACCCCTCTACATCCCAGATATCCCCCCAGCACTCTGACCCCTCTACATCCCAGATATCCCCCCAGCACTCTGATCCCTCTACACCCCAGATATCCCCCCAACACTCAGAGCCCTCCACACCCCAGATATCCCCCCAGCACTCTGACCCCTCTACACCCCAGATATCCCCCCAGAACTCTGACCCCTCTACACACCAGATATCCCCCCAGCACTCTGACCCCTCTACACCCCAGATATCCCCCCAGCACTCTGACCCATCTACATCCCAGATATCCCCCCAGCACTCTGACCCCTCTACATCCCAGATATCCCCCCAGCACTCTGATCCCTCTACACCCCAGATATCCCCCCAACACTCAGAGCCCTCCACACCCCAGATATCCCCCCAGCACTCTGACCCCTCTACACCCCAGATATCCCCCCAG
This sequence comes from Rana kukunoris, assembly GCA_029574335.1. Taxonomy (NCBI): domain Eukaryota; kingdom Metazoa; phylum Chordata; class Amphibia; order Anura; family Ranidae; genus Rana; species Rana kukunoris. Next base: position 58,217 of record JAJQKJ010002394.1, read on the forward strand.
AACTCTGACCCCTCTATACACCAGATATCCCCCCAGCACTCTGATCCCTCTACACCCCAGATATCCCCCCAGCACTCTGACCCCTCTACACCCCAGATATCCCCCCAGCACTCTGACCCCTCTACACCCCAGATATCCCCCCAGCACGCTGACCCCTCTACACCCCAGATATACCCCCAGCCCTCTGACCCCTCTACATCCCAGATATCCCCCCAGTACTCTGACCCATCTACCCCCCCCAGCACTCTGACCCCTCTACACCCCAGATATACCCCCAGCACTCTGACCCCTCTACACCCCAGATATCCCCCCAGCACTCTGACCCCTCTACACCACAGATATCCACCCAGCACTGTGACCTCTCTACACCCCAGATATCCCCCCAGCACTCTGATCCCTCTACACCCCAGATATCCCCCAGCACTCTGACCCCTCTACACCCCAGATATCCCCCCCAGCACTCTGACCCCTCTACACCCCAGATATCCCCCCAGCACTCTGACCCCTCTACACCCCAGATATCCCCCCAGCACTCTGACCCCTCTACATCCCAGATATCCCCCAGCACTCTGACCCCTCTACTTCCCAGATATCCCCCCAGCACTCTGATCCCTCTACACCCCAGATATCCCCCCAACACTCAGAGCCCTCCACACCCCAGATATCCCCCCAGCACTCTGACCTCTCTACACCCCAGATATCCCCCCAGAACTCTGACCCCTCTACACACCAGATATCCCCCCAGCACTCTGACCCCTCTACACCCCAGATATCCCCCCAGCACTCTGACCCATCTACATCCCAGATATCCCCCCAGCACTCTGACCCCTCTACATCCCAGATATCCCCCCAGCACTCTGATCCCTCTACACCCCAGATATCCCCCCAACACTCAGAGCCCTCCACACCCCAGATATCCCCCCAGCACTCTGACCCCTCTACACCCCAGATATCCCCCCAGAACTCTGACCCCTCTACACACCAGATATCCCCCCAGCACTCTGATCCCTCTACACCCCAGATATCCCCCCAGCACTCTGACCCCTCTACACCCCAGATATTCCCCCAGCAGTCTGACCCCTCTACATCCCAGATATCCCCCCAGCACGCTGACCCCTCTACACCCCAGATATACCCCCAGCCCTCTGACCCCTCTACATCCCAGATATCCCCCCAGTACTCTGACCCATCTACCCCCCCCCCAGCACTCTGACCCCTCTACACCCCAGATATACCCCCAGCACTCTGACCCCTCTACACCACAGATATCCACCCAGCACTGTGACCTCTCTACACCCCAGATATCCCCCCAGCACTCTGAGCCCTCGACACCCCAGATATCCCCCAGCACTCTGACCCCTCTACACCCCAGATATCCCCCCAGCACTCTGACCCCTCTACACCCCAGATATCCCCCCAGCACGCTGACCCCTCTACACCCCAGATATACCCCCAGCACTCTGACCCCTCTACACCCCAGATATCCCCCCAGCACTCTGACCCCTCTACACCCCAGATATCCCCCCAGCACTGTGACCACTCTACACCCAGATATCCCCCAGCACTCTGACCCCTCTACACCCCAGATATACCCCCAGCACTCTGACCCCACTACACCCCAGATATCTCCCCAGCACTCTGACCCCTCTACATCCCAGATATCCCCCCCAGCACTCTGACCCCTCTACACCCCAGATATCCCCCCTGCACTCTGACCCCTCTACACCCCAGATATCCCCCAACACTCTAACCCCTCTATACCCCACATATCCCCCCAGCACTCTGACCCCTCTACACCCCAGATATCCCCCAACACTCTGACCCCTCTACACCCCCGATATCCCCCAACACTCTAACCCCTCTATACCCCAAATATCCCCCCAGCACTCTGATCCCTCTACACCCCAGATATCCCCCAACACTCAGACCCCTCCACACCCCAGATATCCCCCCAGCACTCTGATCCCTCTACATCCCAGATATCCCCCCAGTACTCTGACTCCTCTACAGCCCAGATATCCCCCCAGCACTCTGATCCCTCTACACTCCAGATATCCCCCAACACTCAGACCCCTCCACACCCCAGATATCCCCCCAGCACTCTGATCCCTCTACACCCCAGATATCCCCCCAGCACTCTGATCCCTCTACACCCCAGATATCCCCCCAGCACTCTGACCCCTCTACACCCCAGATATCCCCCCAGCACTCTGACCCCTCTACACCCCAGATATCTCCCCAACACTCTGACCCCTCTACATCCCAGATATCCCCCCAGCACTCTGACCCCTCTAATCCCCAGATATCCCTCCAGCACTCTGACCCCTCTACAGCCCAGATATCCCCCCAGCACTCTGATCCCCTCTACACTCCAGATATCCCCCAACACTCAGACCCCTCCACACCCCAGATATCCCCCCAGCACTCTGATCCCTCTACACCCCAGATATCCCCCCAGCACTCTGATCCCTCTACACCCCAGATATCTCCCCAACACTCTGACCCCTCTACACCCCAGATATCCCCCCAGCACTCTGATCCCTCTACACCCCAGATACCCCCCAGCACTCTGATCCCTCTACACCCCAGATATCCCCCCAACACTCTGACCCCTCTACACCCCAGATATCTCCCCAACACTCTGACCCCTCTACAGCCCAGATATCCCCCCAGCACTCTGACCCCTCTACACCCCAGATATCCCCCCAGCACTCTGACCCCTCTACACCCCAGATATCCCCCCAGCACTCTGACCCCTCTACACCCCAGATATCTCCCCAACACCCTGACCACTCTACATTCTGCTTTGGGGAAAATGCAGGGCCTCCCCATGCAGCTGGGGCCCCTGGGCAGTGCCCAGGTGTGCCCTCTCATTAAGACAGCCCTGACTGGGAGCACGCCTGGTGCACGCCTCCCCTCTATAGACAAGGACGTTTATAGGCGTCTGTTCAGCTACGATGGCTGGTCGGGACGTGGTTCAGTATCCTTAGCATGTCCTTATCTACAGTTTGTTTTATATTTATAAGGTTTACAGTCAATTCTTTAAATCTTTACCCATCCATGGGCAGCAAAGCACATATACACTGTTACTTAATGTATTTTATTTCCTTTATTTGTAGACTTTTGTTGCTTTTAAGGGTTTTCGGGGAATTTGCTGAATGCGGCAGGTGCAGCTTTTAGACTAAACAGACGCGCAAATACAAAAAACCTTTTGTCACGGCGAGACAGCAGTACAGTGTTCAGGAGACAGTTTGATGAAATGCCCCACTGTTCAGCTTTATGCTAACTGCATTGAGCGGTTTGTAAATGTCTTTCCGAGGGCCGCGTTTCAGAACCGCTAAAAATGCCGTTTTACCACAACAATCGCGGCGGAGAAGGAAACCGACTGCTCTTTAAATCACCCGTTGTCTCCCGATAAATAGACAGCCGAGTGATGCAGAGAAGCGAGGAACGAGGCCGGATCACTTGGGATTTCCATCTACAGAAGAACTAAAAGTTCCAGCATGCCTTACCACCCCCTGCTAGGGCAAAAGACCTGTGAGCTAAGAACTGCATGGTAACCCTTTTTTTGCATTCAGAGGTCATTGGTCAATAAATATCTTTAATTAACTATAAAAAATTTAAAGGACATATAAAGATTTCATTTGGACATCTAATATACGCTCACCGGCCCCTTTATTAGGCCCCCCCTTGCTAGTAGAGGGTTGGACCCCCTTTATTAGGTCCTCCTTGCTAGTAGAGGGTTGGACCCCCTTTATTAGGTCCCCCTTGCTAGAAGCAGGTTGGACCCCCTTTATTAGGTCCCCCTTGCTAGTAGCGGGTTGGACCCCCTTTATTAGGTCCCCCTTGCTAGTAGCGGGTTGGACCCCCTTTATTAGGCCCCCCTTGCTAGTAGCAGGTTGGACCCCCTTTATTAGGTCCCCCTTGCTAGTAGCGGGTTGGACCCCCTTTATTAGGTCCCCCTTGCTAGTAGCGGGTTGGACCCCATTTATTAGGTCCCCCTTGCTAGTAGCAGGTTGGACCCCCCTTATTAGGTCCCCATTGCTAGTAGAGGGTTGGACCCCCTTTATTAGGTCCTCCTTGCTAGTAGTGGGTTGGACCCCCTCTAGTAGGTCCCCCTTGCTAGTAGCAGGTTGGACCCCCTTTATTAGGTCCTCCTTGCTAGTTGCGGGTTGGACCCCCTTTATTAGGTCCACCTTGCTAGTAGCGGGATGGACCCCCTTTATTAGGTCCCCCTTGCTAGTAGCAGGTTGGACCCCCTTTATTAGGTCCCCCTTGCTAGTAGCGGGTTGGACCCCCTTTATTAGGTCCCCCTTGCTAGTAGCGGGTTGGACCCCATTTATTAGGTCCCCCTTGCTAGTAGCAGGTTGGACCCCCCTTATTAGGTCCCCATTGCTAGTAGAGGGTTGGACCCCCTTTATTAGGTCCTCCTTGCTAGTAGTGGGTTGGACCCCCTCTAGTAGGTCCCCCTTGCTAGTAGCAGGTTTGACCCCCTTTATTAGGTCCTCCTTGCTAGTTGCGGGTTGGACCCCCTTTATTAGGTCCACCTTGCTAGTAGCGGGATGGACCCCCTTTATTAGGTCCCCCTTGCTAGTAGTGGGTTGGACCCCCTTCATTAGGTTACCCTTGCTAGTAGCGGGTTGTACCCCCTTTATTAGGTCCTCCTTGCTAGTAGAGGGTTGGACCCCCTTTATTAGGTCTCCCTTTCTAGTATCGGTTGGACCCCCTATATTACGTCCCCCTTGCTAGTAGCGGGTTGGACCCCCTTTATTAAGTCCCCCTTGCTAGTAGCAGGTTGGACCCCCTTTATTAGGCCCCCTTGCTAGTAGCAGGTTGGACCCCCTTTATTAAGCCCCCCATTGCTAGTAGCAGTTTGGACCCCCTTTATTAGGTCCCCCTTGCTAGTAGTGTGTTGGACCCCCTTTATTAGGTCCCCCTTGCTAGTAGCAGGTTGGACCCCCTTTATTAGGTCCCCCTTGCTAGTAGCGGGTTGGACCCCCTTTATTAGGTCTCCCTTGCTAGTAGCGGGTTGGACCCCCTTTATTAGGTCCCCCTTGCTAGTAGCGGGTTGGACCCCCTTTATTAGGTCCTCCTTGCTAGTAGTGTTTTGGACCCCCTTTATTAGGTCTCCCTTGCTAGTAGCGGGTTGGACCCCCTTTATTAGGTCCTCCTTGCTAGTAGCGGGTTGTACCCCCTTTATTAGGTCCCCCTTGCTAGTAGAGGGTTGGACCCCCTTTATTAGGTCTCCCTTTCTAGTATCGGTTGGACCCCCTATATTACGTCCGCCTTGCTAGTAGCGGGTTGGACCCCCTTTATTAAGTCCCCCTTGCTAGTAGCAGGTTGGACCCCCTTTATTAGGCCCCTTTGCTAGTAGCAGGTTGGACCCCCTTTATTAAGCCCCCCATTGCTAGTAGCAGTTTGGACCCCCTTTATTAGGTCCCCCTTGCTAGTAGTGTGTTGGACCCCCTTTATTAGGTCCCCCTTGCTAGTAGCAGGTTGGACCCCCTTTATTAGGTCCCCCTTGCTAGTAGCGGGTTGGACCCCCTTTATTAGGTCCTCCTTGCTAGTAGTGTTTTGGACCCCCTTTATTAGGTCTCCCTTGCTAGTAGCGGGTTGGACCCCCTTTATTAGGTCCCCCTTGCTAGTAGCGGGTTGGACCCCCTTTATTAGGTCCTCCTTGCTAGTAGTGTTTTGGACCCCCTTTATTAGGTCTCCCTTGCTAGTAGCGGGTTGGACCCCCTTTATTAGGTCCTCCTTGCTAGTAGCGGTTGGACCCCCTTTATTAGCTCCCCCTTGCTAGTAGCGGGTTGTACCCCCTTTATTAGGTCCCCCTTGCTAGTAGAGGGTTGGACCCCCTTTATTAGGTCTCCCTTGCTAGTAGCGGTTGGACCCCCTATATTACGTCCCCCTTGCTAGTAGTGGGTTGGACCCCCTTTATTAAGTCCCCCTTGTCAGTAGCAGGTTGGACCCCCTTTATTAGGCCCCTTTGCTAGTAGCAGGTTGGACCCCCTTTATTAAGCCCCCCATTGCTAGTAGCAGTTTGGACCCCCTTTATTAGGTCCCCCTTGCTAGTAGTGTGTTGGACCCCCTTTATTAGGTCCCCCTTGCTAGTAGCAGGTTGGACCCCCTTTATTAGGTCCCCCTTGCTAGTAGTGTTTTGGACCCCCTTTATTAGGTCCCCCTTGCTAGTAGTGGGTTGGACCCCCTTTATTAGGTCCCCCTTGCTAGTAGCGGGTTGGACCCCCTTTATTAGGTCCTCCTTGCTAGTAGTGTTTTGGACCCCCTTTATTAGGTCCCCCTTGCTAGTAGTGGGTTGGACCCCCTTTATTAGGTCCCCCTTGCTAGTAGCGGGTTGGACCCCCTTTATTAGGTCCTCCTTGCTAGTAGCAGGTTGGACCCCCTTTATTAGGTCCCCCTTGCTAGTAGCAGGTTGGACCCCCTTTATTAGGTCCCCCTTGCTAGTAGCGGGTTGGACCCCCTTTATTAGGTCCTCCTTGCTAGTAGTGGGTTGGACCCCCTTTATTAGGTCCCCCTTGCTAGTAGCGGGTTGGACCCCCTTTATTAGGTCCTCCTTGCTAGTAGCGGGTTGGACCCCCTTTATTAGGTCCCCCTTGCTAGTAGCGGGTTGGACCCCCTTTATTAGGTCCCCCTTGCTAGTAGCGGGTTGGATCCCCTTTATTAGGTCCCCCTTGCTAGTAGTGGGTTGGACCCCCTTTATTAGGTCTCCCTTGCTGGTAGCGGGTTGGACCCCCTTTATTAGGTCTCCCTTGCTAGTAGTGGGTTGGACCCCCTTTATTAGGTCTCCCTTGCTGGTAGCGGGTTGGACCCCCTTTATTAGGTCTCCCTTGCTGGTAGCGGGTTGGACCCCCTTTTCCCTTCATTCTTGGTGGAATAGATACAACAAGGTGTTGGAAACGTTCCTCAGAGATTTCCCTCCATAGTGACCTGATGACATCACACAATCTCATAGATGTAGGGGGGAGGGGGGTCTCCATATAATCAGGAATGACAGAAGATCCCACCATGTCCCTCAGTCCTCATCCCACTCTGTCCCTTTGTCCTCATCCCACCCTGTCCCCCTGTCCTCATCCCACCCTGTCCCCCCTGTCCTCATCCCACCCTGTCCCTCTGTCCTTATCCCACCCTTTCCCTCAGTCCTCATCCAACCCTGTCCCTCAGTCCTCATCCCACCCTGTCCCTCTGTCCTCATCCCACCCTGTCCCCCTGTCTTCATCCCACCCTGTCCTCATCCCACCCTGTCCCTCTGTCCTCATCCCACCCTGTCCCTCTGTCCTCATCCCACCTTGTCCTTATCCCACCCTGTCCCTCTGTCCTCATCCCACCCTGTCGCCCGTCCTCATCCCACCCTGTCCCTCTGTCCTCATCCCACCCTGTCCCTCTGTCCTCATCCCACCTTGTCCTTATCCCACCCTGTCCCTCTGTCCTCATCCCATCCTGTCGCCCGTCCTCATCCCACTTTGTCCCCCTGTCCTCATCCCACCCTGTCCCTCTGTCCTCATCCCACCCTGTCCCCCTGTCCTCATCCCACCCTGTCCCTCTGTCCTCATCCCATCCTGTCCCTCTGTCCTCATCCCACCCTGTCCCTCTGTCCTCATCCCATCCTGTCGCCCGTCCTCATCCCACTTTGTCCCCCTGTCCTCATCCCACCCTGTCCCTCTGTCCTCATCCCACCCTGTCCCTCTGTCCTCATCCCACCCTGTCCCTCTGTCCTCATCCCACCATGTCCCTCTGTCCTCATCCCACTGCATCCCTCTGTCCTCCTCCCATGAAAATGACAGGGCAGGTCCTAAAAAGGAAGGGGTGTAGTCTTGACAGAAAGGGGTGGGTCATATATAAATTAGTGGGTGTGTGAGTTTTGTCAGGCCTAGGGCAGCACAAAACCTAAATACACCCCTGGGTGGGACGCTTCCCAAGCCCCCCAGGAACGAGCGCTATGGCTTTTTAAAAACTTGTGTCGGAGAATTATCTTTCAATTTTCGCTCCAAAACTTTGAATTTTCTATTTTTTTATCATTCTCTTTCTCAGTCACAAGGACAAACTTTTCCCTCGATTTGTTAGATTGATGGGTGGTGAAGTCACCGCGTCCCTTTGTTGGTGAACATCAAAGGGGGACATGTAATCGGAACCTTTGCAGGGGCCAAAAACAACATCAAAAAGAATAAAAATCACACAATTCACTAAATAAACATAAAATCGAATTTTACACACATGGAATGACTTGCTTGGATACATTGTATTGCTATCCCTCTGTACTAACAAGCCCCCTATGTGATGGGCAGGTGACAGGTCCTCGTTATGGAGGTATCGGGTGTCTTTTAGACCCCCCAGTGATTGCCCTGCTCTCCACTGAAACTACAGATAACCCCCCCGGTCGGTCGGTCAGTAGTTGGTCAGGTGGGTCTGGCTTCCCTTGCTCGGTGGTGATGGCTTTCCCTTCCCCTGCTCTCCACAGACATCACAACGCCTTCCGTTTAACCCTTCTCCTCAACGGCCAATTGGGATGAACCAAGGATATGTGTGTGAGCCGCTCAGGCTGTATGGGAATCAGTGGCGTCTGGTGGTAATTTATTTTTGGGTGGGGGGGGGGGGCAAACAGTACCCCCACCATCCCTGGTCGGTCGGTCGGTAGGCTTGATCTGGTGCACTCACCCATCTATGGTGGGCCTCGTTTCACCGGCGACTTCCCTTGCTCGGCGGGGATGACTTTCCCTTCCCCTGCTCTCTATGGTCATCCTCTTCGGTGGCCAATTGGGATGAACCAAGCATATGTGTGTGAGCCGTTTAGGCTGTATGGGAATCAGTGGCGTCTGGTGGTAATTTATTTTTGGGGGGGGGGGCAGCAAACAGTACCACCCCCTCCCTAGTTGTTCTGTTGGTCAGTTGGTGCACTTACCCCACCTATGGTGAGCAGCGCTTCTCCCGGGCTTTACCGGCAACTTCCCATATGTGTGTGAGCCGCTCAGGCTGTATGGGAATCAGTGGCGGCCAGTGGTATTTTTTTGGGGGGGCAGAAAACAGTATCACCCCCCTCCCTGGTCAGTCAGTCGGTCAACGGTCAGTTGGTAGGCTGGGTCTGGTGCACTTACCCCATCTATGGTGGGCAGCGCTTCTCCTTCACGGGCCACTTCCCTTGCTTGGCGACGATGGCTTTCCCTTCCCCTGGTCTCCATGGTCTTCCGTTTCCTCCCCCCTCCTCGGTGGCCAATTGGGATAAATTAAGGATATGTGTGTGGTATATTTTTTTTCTTGACCTGCTTCTGATTGGCCAGATTGAGGATCAGCGCTTCAGTAACGAATATTCATTTGCAGTTGTAACACCTGGATGGGCTCCTGGCACACACGACCCGGTCCAAAGCTCCTTGAATGCGGCCGTGGGACCCGCGGGCCCGATCGCCACTGGTGTCCCGCGATCGGTCACAGGAGCTGAAGAACGGGGAGAGGTGAGTGTAAACAAACCTTCCCCGTTCTTCACTGTGGCGCCGTCATTGATCGTCTGTTCCCTGATATAGGGAAAGACGATCACTGACGTCACACGTCCAGCCCCGCCCCCCTACAGTTAGAAACACATATGAGGTCACACAAAACCCCTTCAGCGCCAACTAGTGGTTAACTTCTAAACTGCAATTGTCATTTTCACAGTAATCAGTGCATTTTTATAGCACTTTCTGCTGTGAAAATGACAATGGTCCCAAAAATGTGTCAAAATTGTCCGATGTGTCCGTCATAATGTCGCAGTCACAAAAAAAATCGCTGATCGCCGCCATTACTAGTAAAAAAATAAAAAAAAATAATGAAAATGCCATAAAACTATCCCCTATTTTTTAAGGCTATAAATTTTGCGCAAACCAATCGATAAACGCTTATTGCGATTTTTTTTACCAAAAATATGTAGAAGAATACGTATCGGCCTAAACTGAGGGGAAAAAACGTTTTCATATATTTCTGGGGGATATTTATTAGAGCAAAAAGTTAAAAATTTCGTTTTTTTTTTCAAAATTGTCGCTCTATTTTTGTTTATAGCGCAAAAAATAAAAAAACGCAGAGGTGATCAAATACCGCCAAAAGAAATCTCTATTTGCGGGGGAAAAAAAGGACGCTGATTTTGTTTGGGAGCCACGTCGCAGGACCGCGCAATTGTCAGTTAAAACGCCACGCAGTGTCGGATCGCAAAACGGGGCCAGGTCCTTAACCTGCATAATGGTCCGGGGCTGAAGCGGTTAATGAAGGTACAACAGAGGCGGGTGTCCCAATACTTTTGGTTATAGAGTGTATATGTGATCCTGCGCCCTGCAGCAGTAAAACTGTGATAGGCCAGACAGCAAGCGGCGCCTTTTTGTCTTTCTAAAAAAATATATATATATATTTTACCTTTACATAGACCAACCACACCATCCCCCCTCCCCTCCCCCTCCCCCGTACGTTTGCCGTATTCGTAAGCTGTCACTATAGGTGGATCCGCTGCAAACTGAGAGAGGCAATTAACACAATTACAAGAGGAACGATTAATTATCATACCGCGTGCGACACCAGCGAGATCGTCCTCACCGCCTGGCTGCCAGGAGCAATAATTAATTAGATCTATAACACCAATAGTAACAAGTGTATCCATTACCCGGCGCCCCTCCCCCGAGACTCCGCCACCCCAAAAAAAAAAACGCGTTTCTACGTGCTCAGCGTCCACCTTGTGATTGGATTAAAGTGATGAATATTTAAAAAGCAACTCCTCATTTCTATGTGATTGTGTATTTATTTAAAATGTAATTCTAAAATACTAAACTCAACATACAAAGCCGTTCACAGCTCCGCCCCCGAGCTGCATCACCAATCTACCACAACATACAAAGCCTTTCAGAGCTCCGCCCCCGAGCGACATCATCAATCTACCACAACATACAAAGCCGTTCACAGCTCCGCCCCTGAGCTACATCGCCAGTCTACCTCAACAGACTGAGGGAGGGGGGTCTATACTGAGGGGGTCTATATTGAAGGAGGGAAGTCTGTACTGAGGGGGGTCTATATTGAAGAGAGGGGTCTGTACTGAGGGGTTCTATACTGAGGGAGGGGGGGGTCTATACTTAGGGGAGGTCAATAATGAGGGAGGGGGTCTGTATTGAGGGGGGTCTATATTGAGGGAGGGGGGTCTGTACTGAGAGGGGGTCTATATTGAAGAGAGGGGTCTGTACTGAGGGGTTCTATACTAAGGGAGGGGGGTCTATACTTAGGGGAGGTCAATAATGAGGGAGGGGGTCTGTATTGAGGGGGGTCTATATTGAGGGAGGGGGGTCTGTACTGAGAGGGGGTCTATATTGAAGAGAGGGGTCTGTACTGAGGGGTTCTATACTGAGGGAGGGGGGTCTATACTTAGGGGAGGTCAATAATGAGGGAGGGGGTCTGTATTGAGGGGGGTCTATATTGAGGGAGGGGGGTCTGTACTGAGGGAGGTCTATATTGAGAGAGAGGGGGGTCTATATTGAGGGAGGGGGTCTGTACTGAGGGGTTCTATACTAAGGGAGAAGGGTCTATATTGAGGGAGGGGGGTCTGTACTGAGGGAGGTCTATATTGAGAGAGGGAGGGGTCTATATTGTGAGAGGGGGGTCTATATTGAGGGAGGGGGGTCTGTACTGAGGGGTTCTATACTAAGGGAGAAGGGTCTATATTGAGGGAGGGGGGTCTGTACTGAGGGAGGTCTATATTGGGAGAGGGGGGGTCTATATTGAGAGAGGGGGGTCTATATTGAGGGAGGGGGGTCTGTACTGAGGGGTTCTATACTAAGGGAGAAGGGTCTATATTGAGGGAGGGGGGTCTGTACTGAGGGAGATCTATATTGAGAGAGGGGGGTCTATATTGAGAGAGGGGGGTCTATATTAAGGGAGGGGGGTCTGTACTGAGGGGGGTCTATATTGAGAGAGGGGGTCTATATTAAGGGAGGGGGGTCTGTACTGAGGGGGTCTATTCTGAGGGGGGTCTGTTCTGAGGGGGTCTATACTGAGGAGGGGGGTCTGTTCTGAGGGGGGGTCTATATATATATATATGTGTGTTTTCATAATTTGTAATGTGATTCTCAGACACTTTAAACAATATAAGTTACAAAATATCTATTTTTATTAGTAGAGTTTTTCTCTAAACAAAGTGTATCTCTTTATTTTTTTCCCATCTGATGAGGATTATTATTCTTTGTTTCCGCTGACGGGCTAAATACTCAGCGATAACGTTTTCCTCCGATGCGTTTCTCCGTAATGGTCCGACACTTAGCTCCGGATCCCAGTAGGTTTCCTGGGATGTATCCCGAGTTCAGTGATCTGAAGACTTACAAGATGAATTTTAATAGAACAAATTAACAAAATGTCATCTCAGGGGCTTCTGTTGTTTTATTCCTGAGAAAGACTCCGGGAGTCGGGAGATAATCGCAGAGGATAATTCATGGGCTGGAAAGGAACCAACAATGCAGAATATTTACTGGGAAATTAGATCTGAATGAACTAAATTTTGAGTTCTGAAAGTTGAACCACAGAGCGTCCGGAAAGTATTCACAGCGCCTCACCTTTTCCACATTTTGTTATCCAAAATGGATAAAATTAATTATGTTCCTCAAAATTCTACAAACATTCCCCATAATGACAATGTGAAAGAAGTTTGCAAATTTTATTTTAAAAAAAATCCCATGTACATAAGTATCACAGACTCCTCCCATGTGCATAAGTATCACAGGCTCCTCCCATGTGCATAAGTATCACAGACTCCTCCCATGTACATAAGTATCACAGGCTCCTCCCATGTACATAAGTATCACAGACTCCTCCCATGTGCATAAGTATCACAGACTCCTCCCATGTACATAAGTATCACAGGCTCCTCCCATGTGCATAAGTATCACAGACTCCTCCCATGTACATAAGTATCACAGGCTCCTCCCATGTACATAAGTATCACAGACTCCTCCCATGTACATAAGTATCACAGACTCCTCCCATGTGCATAAGTATCACAGACTCCTCCCATGTACATAAGTATCACAGGCTCCTCCCATGTACATAAGTATCACAGACTCCTCCCATGTGCATAAGTATCACAGACTCCTCCCATGTACATAAGTATCACAGGCTCCTCCCATGTGCATAAGTATCACAGACTCCTCCCATGTACATAAGTATCACAGACTCCTCCCATGTACATAAATATCACAGACTCCTCCCATGTACATAAGTATCACAGACTCCTCCCATGTACATAAATATCACAGACTCCTCCCATGTACATAAGTATCACAGACTCCTCCCATGTACATAAATATCACAGACTCCTCCCATGTACATAAGTATCATAGCTCCTCCCATGCACATAAGTATCACAGACTCCTCCATGTACATAAGTATCACAGACTCCTCCCATGTACATAAGTATCACAGACTCCTCCCATGTACATAAGTATCACAGACTCCTCCCATGTACATAAGTATCACAGACTCCTCCCATGTACATAAATATCACAGACTCCTCCCATGTACATAAGTATCACAGACTCCTCCCATGTACATAAATATCACAGACTCCTCCCATGTACATAAGTATCACAGACTCCTCCCATGTACATAAATATCACAGACTCCTCCCATGTACATAAGTATCACAGACTCCTCCCATGTACATAAGTATCACAGGCTCCTCCCATGTACATAAATATCACAGACTCCTCCCATGTACATAAGTATCACAGCTCCTCCCATGTACTCATGGCTGAGAGGCGGTTCAATGTTAGGAAAGTGAATTCCTTCGCTTTGCTAACACACAGTTTTTGCGCCCGCTTCTCACATTTTTGGGGCGGACACCTGAATAGGGGGTGTCGGCAGCGACCATAGATAGATTCACGCAATGCACAAACCTATCCATGGTGATTAGAGCGGTGCCAGGAATTAAATCTCAGAGTACAATGTCTGCGCTGCCTCGCCCGTGAGGTCACATGGTACGACCCCTCCCCCCCCATCGACTGACCCGCCCACCGTCCAATCCCGGACCTCTAGATCTTGGAGATGACTTTCAGACAACCTGAGCCGAACGCTCCAATCTTTCCGCACCTTCAAAACGAGTCAACAGAAAATCTAATTAGCTGCAGAATTTTATCGACTGTCCCAAACCGCTCGGCGCCGCCGCTCCAAGGAGAGGGAAAGGTGGCGTTTCCTGCGGTCGGCCGCGCGCTTTGGAAGTAACCTTTAAAAACGATTCACCGTTTTACTGTTTACTTATCTAAATGCAAATGTAGGCGCTCGTTCCGATCGGCGGGGAGACGTGCCGCCCGGCGCGCCAATACACTCAACTCAATTAAGAGCCTTGATTATATTAACCAATGGGGAGCGGCTGCCTTCCCCGCTTATAGCCGCCATTTAGTTGTGCTTTGAGTTTTCCTTATTTACTTAACTTACACTTCTGGAGATGATCGGGGACCTCGGGGTAATACACAGGCTTTGTGTCTGAACCGCTCCTCTTGTCTCCGCCCTCAGTATTGAACTTTGCTGGTGGAAAGCTTTCAGCGTAAAGATTTTGCCGGAGTGGCTAATTACCTCCAAGATAAAAGCCGAGGCTTCGGACCGAGATTGCCGGGTCCTGCTTCTCCTGTTTAATGCTTTGCGGGTTTCTTTTTTTTTTTGTGTGGACGGCGTGCGGAGAGCGGTAAATTCGATGCCGCGCTAATGGTTCGGGGGGGGGGGGGTGGAAAAACCTGCCAGCACCTGCATTAATGCCAATTAATACCGTAAAATATCTACAGCTGAGCGGCTCTGGGTTGTAAAACTCCATCTTCAGCTCGATCCTCTCAGATTCATCCAAAGTGCGCATTCGTTACACCGCAGCCAATCAATGGCGGCCATTTATTTATGGCGAACAATATTCGAGATGTCATGTGAGGTTGTGCTCTGTCACCAGGACTATAGTTCATGTCTTAGACAAAGATACAGTGTTGTGACAATAAAAGATTGTCATTAGGTTCCTTCACTTTACTTTTCCCTTTCCCTTTCCCTTTGCTCTTACCTTTTCCCTTTCTTTTCCCCTCCCCCTTTCCCCTTCTCATTTCCCTTCCCCTTTACCCTTTTTTATTTCACTTTCTCTTTCCCTTTCCTCTTCTCCTTCCCCATCCCTCTCCCCCTTTAATTTTCCCCTTTCCCTTTCCCAGGGCCGATCCTGGGTAGGTGCACGGGGTGCAGCGCACCCAGGCACCACAGAGGTGGGGGCGCTGAAGCATCAGAGTGCTCCCCTTCCGCCTCCTCCTCCTCCTCTACTTGTCTGTGTCCAGAGGCAGCTCTCACAGCCGGCAACTGACAGGAGCGGATCAGAGGAGGAGAGACTGTGCAGGGAAACTGTCGGGAAAAAAACTGTCGGGAATAATTTTTCCTGCCGCGATTCCCGGCGGTTTTCCTGTTGGAAAAGCTGCCATGGAGCGTACACACGGCCAGTTTTCCCGGCCAACAGCTGTCATTCCCGATAAAAAAACTGGTTGTGTGTACTAGTGCGTCCCCTGGTACTAGTACCCTGTGCGTCCCCTGGTACCAGTACCCTGTGCGTCCCCTGGTACCAGTACCCTGTGCGTCCCCTGGTACCAGTACCCTGTGCGTCCCCTGGTACCAGTACCCTGTGCGTCCCCTGGTACCCACTGGCGTAGCGGGGGGGGGGGGCAGGGGGGGCTGTCGCACCGGGCGAAAAATGGGGGGGGGGGGCGAATCCATCCACCGGCTCCGCGGAGCGCTCCGGAGCCTCAGCCTAGGAAAGTCCCCGGCTTCGGCCTAGCTCCGGAGCGGCGGCCATCTTGGTACACCCGGCGGCGGCCCTCCTCTCTGTTCACACCCACAGAGGAGGAGGAGCCCGCGCTTGAGGGAAACCACACACGCCGCTGTCTGAGGTCTGCACTACTGGGGGTTACTGTCTGAGGTCTGCACTACTGGGGGTTATTGTCTGAGGTCTGCACTACTGGGGGTTACTGTCTGAGGTCTGCACTACTGGGGGTTAATGTCTGAGGTCTGCACTACTGGGGGTTATTGTCTGAGGTCTGCACTACTGGGGGTTACTGTCTGAGGTCTGCACTACTGGGGGTTAATGTCTGAGGTCTGCACTACTGGGGGTTACTGTCTGAGGTCTGCACTACTGGGGGTTACTGTCTGAGGTCTGCACTACTGGGGGTTAATGTCTGAGGTCTGCACTATTGGGGGTTAATGTCTGAGGTCTGCACTATTGGGGGTTACTGTCTGAGGTCTGCACTACTGGGGGTTAATGTCTGAGGTCTGCACTATTGGGGGTTACTGTCTGAGGTCTGCACTATTGGGGGTTACTGTCTGAGGTCTGCACTACTGGGGGTTAATGTCTGAGGTCTGCACTATTGGGGGTTACTGTCTGAGGTCTGCACTACTGGGGGTTAATGTCTGAGGTCTGCACTATTGGGGGTTACTGTCTGAGGTCTGCACTATTGGGGGTTAATGTCTGAGGTCTGCACTACTGGGGGTTACTGTCTGAGGTCTGCACTATTATGGGGGTTACTGTCTGAGGTCTGCACTATTATGGGGGTTACTGTCTGAGGTCTGCACTATTATGGGGGTTACTGTCTGAGGTCTGCACTATTATGGGGGGTTACTGTCTGAGGTCTGCACTATTGGGGGTTACTGTCTGAGGTCTGCACTATTGGGGGTTAATGTCTGAGGTCTGCACTACTGGGGGTTACTGTCTGAGGTCTGCACTATTATGGGGGTTACTGTCTGAGGTCTGCACTATTATGGGGGTTACTGTCTGAGGTCTGCACTATTATGGGGGTTACTGTCTGAGGTCTGCACTATTATGGGGGGTTACTGTCTGAGGTCTGCACTACTGGGGGTTACTGTCTGAGGTCTGCACTACTGGGGGTTACTGTCTGAGGTCTGCACTACTGGGGGTTACTGTCTGAGGTCTGCACTACTAGGGGTTACTGTCTGAGGTCTGCACTATTGTGGGGGTTACTGTCTGAGGTCTGCACTACTGGGGGTTACTGTCTGAGGTCTGCACTATTGGGGGTTACTGTCTGAGGTCTGCACTATTGTGGGGGTTACTGTCTGAGGTCTGCACTATTATGGGGGTTACTGTCTGAGGTCTGCACTATTATGGGGGTTACTGTCTGAGGTCTGCACTATTGTGGGGGTTACTGTCTGAGGTCTGCACTATTGTGGGGGTTACTGTCTGAGGTCTGCACTATTGTGGGGGTTACTGTCTGAGGTCTGCACTACTGGGGGTTACTGTCTGAGGTCTGCACTATGGTGGGGGTTACTGTCTGAGGTCTGTTAAATAGGGGGTCTGTGATTGTGGGGGGTCTATCTGTGATTGGGGGGATCCATCTGTGATGAGAGGTCTGTTATTTAGGGGGTCAGTCTGTGATGGGGGATCTGTGATTGTGGGGGGGTCAGTCTGTGATGGGGGATCTGTGATTGTGGGGGGGGGGTTCAGTCTATGATGGGGGATCTGTGGTTGTGGTGGGGGGGTCAGTCTGTTAATCCCTTACACTGCAGTAAGGGGTTAAATGATTAATCCTGCAATAATTTACCCCTTACATGCTGAAAGCCCTGAGAGGGATATATTACAGATCCTTATAACCAGAGTGGATGATTATACAAGGGGGGGGGGGGGGGGGCGAAAAAAAAAATTCTGCGCCGGGCGCCCATAACTCTGGTTACGCCACTGCTGGTACCAGTACCCTGTGCGTCCCCTGGTACCAGTACCCTGTGCGTCCCCTGGTACCAGTACCCTGTGCGTCCCCTGGTACCAGTACCCTGTGCGTCCCCTGGTACCAGTACCCTGTGCGTCCCCTGGTACTAGTACCCTGTGCGTCCCCTGGTACTAGTACCCTGTTCTTCCCCTGGTACTAGTACCCTGTTCTTCCCCTGGTACTAGTACCCTGTTCTTTCCCTGGTACTAGTACCCTGTTCTTTCCCTGGTACTAGTACCCTGTGCATCCCCTGGTTAACTTTTTGGAAGCCGATTAGAGCCAACAGGCTGTAATCGGAAAGCCGCTGGCTCTGATAGGCACTTTCAAAAACCAACAAACTGCTGTTATTAAAATGGGCGGCGCTTGCCAGGGGGCCGGCCATCTGAATAGTGGGCGGCAGCAGCATCGGCGACAATACATAGAGATTCATTTAATGCACAAATCTTTATTCATTGTAGACTTGAGTGACGGCGCAGAAGAGAGAGGGGGTGGCGCTCCTGCGCCCACTATGGACTCACCGCCGCTGCAATATAAGTGTATCAGGAATGAGTCAGACAGGTAAACACGGGATCAGCTCACAGGCGGCAGAAGCTGAAAACCACTCAGCAAGGGTCTCAAGTGCAGCTTTAAATAGGCAGGTGGGCGCCGAATAGTCACTCATACACACGACTCAGGGCACATGGAGCATTGGGCACACTGGCAGCATTGGGCACACTGGCAGTATTGGGCACAGTGGCAGAATTGGGAACACTGGCAGCATTTGGAACATTGGCAGCATTGGGCACACTGGCAGCATTGGGAACATTGGCAGCATTGGGAACATTGGCAGCATTGGGCACACTGGCAGCATTGGGCACACTGGCAGCATTGGGAACATTGGCAGCATTGGGCACACTAGCACACTGGCAGCATTGGGAACACTGGCAGCATTGGGCACACTGGTACACTGGCAGCATTGGGAACACTGGCAGCATTGGGCACACTGGCAGCATTAGGAACATTGGCAGAATTGGGCACACTGGCACACTGGTAGAATTGGGACCACTGGCAGCATTGGGAACCCTGGCAGCATTGGGCACACTGCCACATTGGGCACACTAGCACACTGGCAGCATTGGGAACACTGGCAGCATTGGGCACACTGGTACACTGGCAGCATTGGGAACAATGGCAGCATTGGGCACACTGGCAGCATTGGGAACATTGGCAGCATTGGGCAAACTAGCACACTGGCAGCATTGGGAACACTGGCAGCATTGGGCACACTGGCAGCATTGGGAACATTGGCAGCATTGGGCACACTGGCCACTGGCAGCATTGGGCACACTGGCAGCATTGGGAACCCTGGCAGCATTGGGGACACTGGCACATTGGGCACACTAGCACACTGGCAGCATTGGGAACACTGGCAGCATTGGGCACACTGGTACACTGGCAGCATTGGGAACAATGGCAGCATTGGGCACACTGGCAGCATTGGGAACATTGGCAGAATTGGGCACACTGGCACACTGGCAGAATTGGGCACACTGGCAGAATTGGGCACACTGGCAGCATTGGGCACACTGGCACATTGGGCACACTAGCACACTGGCAGCATTGGGAACACTGGCAGCATTGGGCACACTGGTACACTGGCAGCATTGGGCACACTGGCAGCATTGGGCACACTGGCAGCATTGGGCACACTGGCATCATTTGGCACATGGCACGCTGGCAGGATTTGGCACAGTCCCACCTGCCCGGCCGTCGCTTTTTTTTACGTCGTTTGCGTTCGGCTTTTTCCGGCGGATGGTTACCCCTGCTATATGCGGGGTAAGTGCGGCGTATCCTATGTTAAGTATGGCCGTCGTTCCCGCGTCGAGTTTCGAATTTTTTACGTTGTTTACGTAAGTCGTTCGGGAATACGGCCATACGTTAATTGCGTTAACGTCGAAAACAATGACGTCCTTGCGACGTCATTTGAGGCAATGCACGCTGAGAAATTTAGCCGGCGGCGCATGCGCAGTACGATCGGCGCGGGGACGCGTGTGATTTAAATAGTAAACTCCCCCTAGCCGCGGAATTTGCATTCCGCCGGGGGGTTTACGATCCGCCAGGGCAACTTACGAGGCAAGTGCTTTCTGAATACAGCACTTGCCTCAAAAACTGGCGCAGGCGGATCGTAAAAAAGATAGATCATGCGGATCAAAAGATCCGCTGATCTACATGAATCTACCCCAGGCTCTTTATATACAGTAGAAAGCATGCTGCAGTAATCAAAGGGACAATGACACACTCCACCAACAACATCATACAATGGGTACTAACGAGCCTCCAATACACATTATCTTGTGTAGACTTTCTGACACTGAATCTACAAGATTTAATTACTATAGCTGACAAGGCAGACATTATGGCCCGGATTCACAGAGATGGGTGCACATTTATGCCGGCGTAACGCACACACAGTACGCTACGCCTGCGCAGCGCGGAGAGGCATGCACTGAATTAAGCAAGCTATTGCTCCCAACTCTGCGTAGCGTATATTTCGAAGGCGCAGGCAGGTGTAAGTGGAAGTAGGTGGAAGTGGGCTGGAAGTGGGCGCGACGTATCCCAGTGCGCATGCTCACAGCCACGTCGGAACAACTGCCTAAGATACGCCGGATCACTGTGTACGCCGTGAACGTAACCTACGCCCAGCCAGACCCACGTCTTACGTAAAATACGTAGGCTTGAGTTCCCTGGTGCAGACCTTTGCATGTCTGGTGCCGACTTACACCTCCTTTATGGGGAATAACTTTTTGTCGGACGGGAAACTTACGCACGTTGCGTAGAGGCTGCGCCGGGCGCACGTACGTTCGTGAATCTTCGTATTTCCCTCATTTGCATATTTGAATGGCTAATCAATGGGAGCCGCAACATGCGTCCAGACGAAAAATGCGCCCACGTTATGCCGGGGTAAGTAAATACGTTGGCGTAGGGTGGCCAGTTTTTAGGCGTATCTTGGTTTGTGACTCAGGTGCACAGATACGCCAGCGCACATTTGCACTTACGCTGGCGCAACTTGATTTACGCCGGCGCAAGTGCTTTGTGAATCTGGGGCCTGTGACTTCAGCTTATCTCACCTGCTATTCAATACACATTCCTTTAGTAAATATAAGTCAGACATCTGACCTTTAGAGGGTGATAATTCACATTCCACATCTATCATCAATAGAAATTCACACAATACAGTGTTAATTAGCATCACACAATGAACAGGTCTTTAGAAGCCAAACTAAGGTTAATTTACATGACAGTAGCAGACTTAATTACCTATGTTCCACATTGAATGAATCACTGTCCTATTGACCTGTTGGGTTCAGAATTAACCACCTGTAATATTTCAAGATACATTGTGAATTATCATTACTGCTCCATCTTATGTAGTCCAAGATATCATTTCTCAGTCATCCTATGCCCCTAGTGGACATAGGCGTGCGCACAGGGTGTGCCAGGTGTACCCAGGCACACCCTAACCACCCTTGCAGAACAGATTCTCCCTACTGACCTGGCTCCCCCCTTCCCCCCACAGTACTTTCGGCTTCCCTCCTCTCCCACCAGTTGTTGCTGTGGATGTTTTAGGATGAGTGGGGGAAGGGGCCAGTAAATATGCCATTTACCGACCCCTTCCCTTTCTGAATGAACATTGTGAGTGATCGGTAGAGTGTTTGAGCTTTGGGGTGCACACCCTAATGCCAAAGGCTCCGCACACCTATGCTAGTGGACATAGGATGACCCTAGACCAGGGGTCTCCAAACATTCTAACCACAAGGCCAGTTTATTGTCCTTCAAACTTTTGGAGGGCTGGACTTTGGCAAGCGGAGTGTGGAAATTTTCCTGGCATCAGTGGGACTTAACCTCTGGTATTAGGGGGAGAAATAGTGCCCCATCGTTTGCATCATAGGGAGGAATAGTGCCCATTAGTGGTGTCAGTGGGAGAAATGGCGCACTGTCAGATGTCAGAATAGTGTCTCGTATCAGTGGGAGGGATACTGACCCAAGGGCCAGGATAAAGGCAAGCAAAGGGCCGCATTCGGCCTCGGGCCGCAGTTTGGAGACCACTGCCCTAGACACAAGAGTCATTGGTGAAGCTGAAACAGGAGTACCCCACACCCTTCAAGAGTTTCTGGGTCCCAGGGGCCATTCCGCTACACAAGCCTTTTCCTGGAACGGATTATCCTCGTAATCCGAGGTTCAGCTGTATAATATAATTGATAAAGCTGTTGAAGTCCTCCGGATCACAAGGGGCCACAAACCGCATTTTCTCCCTTTTTTTGGACCCTCGTTTCCATTTTCTAAGCTGACGAGTTCTTCTTCCTCTCTCTGCATTCCACCTCCAAACCGCATTTCTCACTAAATCTGTTTTATTATGGAAGTAATAAATGTGTTTATGTACTCTTAGCGAGATGGCTCCTCATTAATGCTTCGGAACGCCTTCTGGCGCATTCCCTTAATTGAGGTGCATTTATCTGTTTTCCCTGTCTCCTTTCAGCCTTTCATCATGTTTAATACAACATTTTCTAGATACTTTTTCATTAGCCTTTTTAATAAAAGCATAAAAAAAAGGCGTAAAATCGACACAGATTTTTCTGGTAAGGCGGAACAAAGAACGACGCGTTTCATGGCAACCGTATTCTGCCATTTATCATTAGCAGGGAAGGTAGAGCAGCGTAATAAGATTGTTGGATTTGTTTGTATGAAGGATTGTTGTGAAGGAAACAGGGCCTCCGGTAAGGTGGTAGCACCTGACCTTCTTCATGGGGGTCTTGGTCACATCAGTTTAACGGGGGGGGGAGGGGGGCAGGCAGACTTACAATGATCCCCTTCTTCCACAGTTCCAATCCCCCTGTGTAACCTTCCCTCCCTCCTTATAGCCCTTCTGGCTTCCCATCCTCTCTCTCCTACTGGAAGTCAACTGCTGCAGGGGGAGCCACAGGGGGTATGGTTTGTGAGATTGACCACCCCCCGTCTCTCTGATCACCCCATCTCCTGTTCATGATCCCTTTCTCCTACAGTTCCAATCCCCCTTTGCAACCCTCACTCCCTGCAGCACTGCTGGCTTCTCCTCAACTGCTGCAGGGGGAGTCACGGGGGGTATGGTTTGTGAGATTGACCCCCCCCCGTCTCTCTGATCACCCCATCTCCTGTTCATGATCCCCTTCTCCTACAGTTCCTATCCCCCTGTGCAACCCTCCCTCCCTGCAGCACTTCTGGCTTCTCCTCCTCTCCCTACTACTGGAGGTCAATCACTGCAGGGGGAGCCACAGGGTGATCTGTTTTTGAGATTGACCCCCCCCCCCCGGCTCTCCGATCACCCCCGCTCCTGTCCACGTTCCTCTTTTTCCACAGTTCTAATCCCCCTGTGTAACCCCCCTCCCTGCAGCACTACTGGCTTCTTCTCCTCTCCCTCTTACTGGGGGTCAACTGCTGCAGGGGGAGTCACAGGGGGTATGGTTTGTGAGATTGACCCCCCAACGGCTCTCTGATCACCCCCTCTCCTGTACACGATCCCCTTCACCCACAGTTCTAAACCCCCCTGTGCAACCTTCCCTCCCTACAGCACTTCTGGCTTTTCCTCATCTCTCTCCTACTGGAGGTCAACCGCTGCAGGGGAAGCCACAGGGGGATCTGTTTATGAGATTGACCCCCCCCCCCGGCTTTCCAATCACCCCCCTCCTGTCCACAATCCCCTTCTCCCACAGTTCTAATCCCCCTCCCTGCAGCACTTCTGGCTTCTAGCATGGTAAGGAACTAGTCGAGGTCAGTGGTAATGGTAAGGGTTAGCTATGATAAGGAACTATCCAAGGTCAGTGGTAATGGTAAGGGTAAGCCATGGTAGGGAACTAGCCAAGGTCAGTGGTAATGGTAAGGGTAAGCCATGGTAGGGAACTAGCCAAGGTCAGTGGTAATGGTAAGGGTAAGCCATTTTAAGGAACTATGTAGATGGAGGAAACTAAAAAGGTGGGACTTTAAATGAGACGCAAGGCATAGGGCCAAGCGCTTCCATCCCTGATAATTTGAACAAGGAGAGATAGGGTGGGACTATAAATGAGGCATCAGTGGTAATGGTAAGGGTTAGCCATGATAAGGAACTAGCCAAGGTCAGTGGTAATGGTTAGGGTTAGCCATGGTAAGGAACTAGCCGACGTCAGTGGTAATGGTTAGGGTTAGCCATGATAAGGAACTAGCCGACGTCAGTGGTAATGGTTAGGGTTAGCCATGGTAAGGAACTAACCAAAGTCAGTGGTAATGGTAAGGGTTAGCCATGATAAGGAACTAGCCAAGGTCAGTGGTAATGGTAAGGGTTAGCCATGATAAGGAACTAGCCAAGGTCAGTGGTAATGGTTAGGGTTAGCCATGATAAGGAACTAGCCAACGTCAGTGGTAATGGTTAGGGTTAGCCATGGTAAGGAACTAGCCGACGTCAGTGGTAATGGTTAGGGTTAGCCATGATAAGGAACTAGCCGACGTCAGTGGTAATGGTTAGGGTTAGCCATGGTAAGGAACTAACCAAAGTCAGTGGTAATGGTAAGGGTTAGCCATTAAAAGGAACTAACCGACGTCAGTGGTAATGGTAAGGGTTAGACATGATAAGGAACTAGCCATGGTCAGTAGTAATGGTAAGAGTTAGCCATGGTAAAGAACTAACCAAAGTCAGTGGTAATGGTAAGGGTTAGACATGATAAGGAACTAGCCACGGTCAGTAGTAATGGTAAGAGTTAGCCATGGTAAAGAACTAACCAAAGTCAGTGGTAATGGTAAGAGTTAGCCATGATAAGGAACTAGCCGAGGTCAGTGGTAATGGTAAGGGTTAGCCATGATAAGGAACTAGCCGAGGTCAGTGTTAATGGTAAGGGTAAGCCATGGTAGGGAACTAACCAAGGTCAGTGGTAATGGTAAGGGTTAGACATGATAAGGAACTAGCCACGGTCAGTAGTAATGGTTAGGGTTAGCCATAGTAAGGAACTAACCAAAGTCAGTGGTAATGGTAAGGGTAAGCCATGGTAAGGAACTAACCAAGGTCAGTGGTAATGGTAAGGGTTAGCCATGATAAGGAACTAGCCGAGGTCAGTGGTAATGGTAAGGGTAAGCCATGGTAGGGAACTAACCAAGGTCAGTGGTGATGGTAAGGGTTAGACATGATAAGGAACTAGCCACGGTCAGTAGTAATGGTTAGGGTTAGCCATAGTAAGGAACTAACCAAAGTCAGTGGTAATGGTAAGGGTTAGCCATTATAAGGAACTAGCCGAGGTCAGTAGTAATGGTAAGAGTTAGCTATGGTAAGGAACTAAGCAAAGTCAGTGCTAATGGTAGGGTAAGCCATGGTAGGGAACTAGACATGGTCAGGGGTAATGGTAGGCGTGAGCCATGGAAGGGAACTAGCCAAAGTCAGTGGTAATGGTAGGGTAAGCCAGGGTAAGGAACTAGCCAAGGTCAGTGGTAGGGTAAGCCATGGTAAGGAACTAGCCAAGGTCCGTGGTAATGGTAAGGGTAAGCCATGGTAAGGAACTAGCCAAGGTCAGTGGTAATGGTAAGGGTAAGCCATGGTAAGGAACTAGCCAAGGTCAGTGGTAATGGTAAGGGCAAGCCATGGTAAGGCACTAGACAAGGTCGATAGCAAGAAGGCAGAGCAGAGGCAAATCCAAGGTTAAGCTGAGACAGCAACAGGAAAGCAAATCTCAGGAACAGATTCAGGGTTCAAGTTGCAGGGTAATGGCTAAAGACCGTTCAGACCATCCGGCAACTTTCTGGCTCAGTTCTGTTCCTTAAATAGGCCACCTGGCACCAAGATTGGAATTAACCATGCGTGCCTATGCACATGCCTGGAGATTGCCCCCTGCTCTGCGTATCGGCCCACACATACGTCTTCTTCTGATGTCCTCCTGACATAACGCAGTCCTCACACCGTGCAACTAATTTTTTGCCAGAACTACCAATAGAATCCGAATTCACCAATAAAACAACTTCTAGATTTAATAAAAGTAGGAAAAAGACAAAGGGGTAGATTCACATAGAGATACGACGGTCTATCTACTGATACACCGTCGTATCTGTGAGATCCGACGCTCGGATCTATGCGGCTGATTCCTCGAATCAGGTTCCGCATAGATCTCCCTTAGAGCCGACTGGTGTAAGTGAGTTACACTGTCGGATCTAAGGCTGCAATCTCCCGCCGTCCGCTAGGTGGCGCTTCTGTTACTATACGCGACGAATATGCAAATGAGGAGAACCGCCGATTCTGAAGCGAACGCCCGGACGTCGTTTTTTTTTTTTACGTCGTTTGCGTTCGGCTTTTTCCGGCGGATCGTTACCCCTGCTATATGCGGGGTAAGTGCGGCGTATCCTATGTTAAGTATGGCCGTCGTTCCCGCGTCGAGTTTCAAATTTTTTACGTCGTTTACGCAAGTCGTTCGGGAATACGGCCATACGTTAATTGCGTTAACGTCGAAAACAATGACGTCCTTGCGACGTCATTTGAAGCAATGCACGCTGGGAAATTTAGCCGGCGGCGCATGCGCAGTACGATCGGCGCGGGGACGCGCGTGATTTAAATAGTAAACTCCCCCTAGCCGCGGAATTTGCATTCCGCCGGGGGGTTTACGATCCGCCAGGGCAACTTACGAGGCAAGTGCTTTCTGAATACAGCACTTGCCTCAAAAACTGGCGCAGGCGGATCGTAAAAAAAGATAGATCACGCGGATCAAAAGATCCGCTGATCTATGTGAATCTACCCCAGAGTCTATAGAACATCCGGCTCTATGTTTGTTATAACTCAAACCATCCACTCAGCAGATCTCTCGCCCTATGCCGGGATGAATCACATTTTCAAGGACAGTAAATACGCCGTTCTCTTTTCTTAAAACCCATTTTTATGAAAATAAGTGGATCTAACGTATGATACTTATCTTGGAGAAAAGCCCATCTACCTTCTATTATAACAGAGGAAAGAAGTGGATTTATTGTATTTTAACCCCTTCAATCCCGGGCTTTTATACCCAGCTCCATACCGGGCCTATTCTGACACTTCTCTCCTACGGGCCAGATTCAGGTAGATGGGAGCATCTTTGCTCTGGAGTAACGCTTCTCATTTACGTTACGCTGGCGAAATTTTAGGAGCAAGTGCTGTTATTCATGAAGCACTTGCTCCTAAAGTTGCGGCAGCGCATCGCAAATGAGCCGGCGGAATTCAAATTGGGCGGGTACGGGGCGTGTATTATTTAAAATAAGCGCGATCCCGCGGCGAACGTACTGCGCATGCGTCGACTGTCAATGCATCCCAGTGCGCATGCTCCGAATTCTGTCAGTGAACGTCAATGACGTCACATCCCCATTCGTGGACGTTTTACGCAAGCGACGCGATTTTTTTTTTTTTGCGACGCGATGACGACGGCTATACTTAACATAGGAAACTCCACTAGGGGGCTGCTTTATCTTTACGCCGCGTATCGCTTACGGAAACGTCGGAAAGTCACTGCGTCGCGCCCGAATACGATCGTGAATTGCCGATTCCCGCTGATTAACACATTTTTTCAGCGTAAATCAGCGGGAACGCCCCCGGCGCCATTTTTAAATTAAAGTTGCGATGCGATGGCGAAATTCAATTGCGCCGATCGCATCGGAACTCCAACCCGGCGTTTCTTGTTTTCTGGTTACAGAAACGCCGGCTTAAAGTGACAGTTAGGCTGGAGTATCACTGATACCCCCGCCATAACTCTACCTGAATCTGGCCCTACATGTACAAATCATCATTCTTTTGCTAGAAAATTAATCAGAACCCTCAAACATTATATACGTTTTTTTTTAGCAGAGACCCTAGGGAATAAAATGGCGGTCATTGCAACTTTTTATCTCGCACGGTATTTGCGCAATCATTTTTCAAGCGCCTTTTTTTTTTAATGGTTTCATGAATTAAAAAAAATAAGAAAACAGTAAAGTTAGCCCAATATTTTTGTAAAATATGAAAGATGATGTTACACCGAGTAAATAGATACCTAACATGTCACGCTTTAAATCATGGAATGGCGCCAAACTTCGGTACTTAAAAATCTCCATAGGCGACAATTTTTTTACAGGTTACCAGTTTAGAGTTGTGCGAGAATTGTTGCTGGCGCTCTAACGCACGCGGCGACACCTCACATGTGTGGTTTGAACGGCATTTACATACGAGGGCGGGACTTACGTGTGCGTTCGCTTCAAGGGGACAGGGGCTTTTAATTTTTTATTATTATTATTTATTTATTTGACATTTTTTTTTTTAACACTTTTATTCCTATTACAAGGAATGTAAACATCCCATCTAATAGGAATGGTGTGTGACAGGTCCTCCTTATGGAAAGAGGCGGGGTCAATAAGACCCCCTCCCCCCACATCTCTCCTCCAGGCTGGAAAGCATGAGATTGTGAAAAAAAAATCACCGATCTCATTTTGCTATTGCTTACTAGCCGCAAACACGCTTAGTTCCGGGTGCCCGGGCGTGACGTCATCACATCGCGCCCGGGACTCCGCCGGTCATAGAGATGACTGGTGACCATCTGGTCACCAGTCATCTCTATGCTTCCTATCCGGCGCAGTGCGATCCTTTCTCCAGGCCCCTGATGGCATGGGAGAACCCGGAGAAGCACCGGATGGTGGCGGGAGGGGGGGATGTCCCCTCCCGCCGCCTATAAGAACGATCAAGCGGCGGAACTATGATTGTTCTTATGTTGCACAGAATCGCCGGCACTAAAGAATGATATCTGAATGATGCCTCTAGGTGCCCCATCATTCAGATATCCCCCGCACAAAATACAGGACGTCATATGACGCCCACCCAGGATGAGAGATCCCCTCTGTGGACGTCATATGTCTATGGGCCGGTAGTGAAGTGGTTAAAGAAAAGTTAACAAAATAAATGGGAAAATTGCATTTAACCCGACCATTATGACATCATTTCAGTACATAAGGACAATGGGGGTTTGTAGCGCCCATCACTAGGGACACAGTTCCGTCCTAACTCCTCCTCTGTGAAAATTACAATTGTAGTTTGGGAGTTAACCACTAGGGGGCGCTGTAGGGGTTATGTGTGATCTCATTTGTGTTTCTTACTGTAGGGGGGGGCGGGCGGGACGTGTGACGTCAGTGATTGTCGTTCCCTATATCACATTGCCACAGTGAAGAATGGTGAAGGTGTGTTTATACTCAACTCTCCCCGTTCTTCAGCTCCTGTGACCGATCGCGGGACACCTGCGGCGATCGGGTCCGAGAGAGCCGCGGGCGCAGTCACGGAGCTTCGGCCCCACGACTGGTCTCTTAAAGGGGACGTATATGTACGTCCCTGTGCCCAGCCGTGACATTCTGCCGACGTATATCGGCATGCGGCGGTCCTTAAGTGGTTAAGGGACTCCACTGCGCCCCCCCCAAGACCCTCAGAACTAGTGTCCCCACTGGAAAATGTTCGAGCAGGTCTTAAACGGGGGTGTGTGGCCTTGTCAGGAAAGGGTGGGTCATATTTAAATTAGGGGGTGTACGAGTTTAGTCAGGCATAGGGCAGCACAAAACCTAAATACACCTCTGGTCAAAGGTGCCCTGGGATTGTCAGAGGTGCCCGGGACTGTTAGAGGTGCCCTGGGACTGTCAGAAGTGCCCGGGACTGTCAGAGGTGCCCTGGGACTGTTAGAAGTGCCCGGGACTGTCAGCGGTGCCCTGGGACTGTCAGAGGTGCCCTGGGACTGTTAGAGGTGCCCAGGACTGTCAGAGGTGCCCAGGACTGTCAGAGGTGCCCTGGGACTGTCAGAGGTGCCCTGGGACTGTCAGAGATGCCCTGGGACTGTCAGAGATGCCCTGGGACTGTCAGAGGTGCCCTGGGAAGGTCAGAGGTGCCCTGGGACTGTTAGAGGTTCCGGGACTGTCAGAGGTGCCAGGACTGTCAGAAGTGCCCGGGACTGTCAGAGGTGCCCTGGGAAGGTCAGAGGTGCCCTGGGACTGTTAGAGGTGCTCTGGGACTGTCAGAGGTGCCCGGGACTGTCAGAGGTGCCCGGGACTGTTAGACTTGCCCTTGGACTGTCAGAGATGCCCTGGGACTGTCAGAGATGCCCTGGGACTATCAGAGGTGCCTGGGACTGTCAGAGGTGCTCTGGCACTGTCAGAGGTCCCGGGACTGTCAGAAGTGCCTGGGACTGTCAGAGGTGCCCTGGGACTGTCAGAGGTGCCCTGGGACGGTCAGAGGTGCCCCGGGACTGTCAGAGGTGCCCTGGGACTGTCAGAGGTGCCCTGGGACTGTTAGAGGTGCCCTGGGACTGTCAGAGGTGCCCTGGGAAGGTCAGAGGTGCCCTGGGACTGTCAGAGGTGCCCTGGGAAGGTCAGAGGTGCCCTGGGACTGTCAGAGGTGCCCTGGGAAGGTCAGAGGTGCCCTGGGACTGTCAGAGGTGCCCTGGGACTGTCAGAGGTGCCCTGGGACTGTCAGAGGTGCCCTGGGAAGGTCAGAGGTGCCCTGGGACTGTCAGAGGTGCCCTGGGAAGGTCAGAGGTGCCCTGGGACTGTCAGAGGTGCCCTGGGACTGTCAGAGGTGCCCTGGGAAGGTCAGAGGTGCCCTGGGACTGTCAGAGGTGCCCTGGGACTGTCAGAGGTGCCCTGGGAAGGTCAGAGGTGCCCTGAGACTGTTAGAGGTGCCCTGGGACTGTTAGAGGTGCCCTGGGACTGTCAGAGGTGCCCGGGACTGTCAGAGGTGCCCGGGACTGTCAGAGGTGCCCTGGGACTGTCAGAGGTGCCAGGACTGTCAGAAGTGCCCGGGACTGTCAGAGGTGCCCTGGGAAGGTCAGAGGTGCCCTGGGACTGTTAGAGGTGCTCTGGGACTGTCAGAGGTGCCCGGGACTGTCAGAGGTGCCCGGGACTGTTAGACTTGCCCTTGGACTGTCAGAGATGCCCTGGGACTGTCAGAGATGCCCTGGGACTATCAGAGGTGCCTGGGACTGTCAGAGGTGCTCTGGCACTGTCAGAGGTCCCGGGACTGTCAGAAGTGCCTGGGACTGTCAGAGGTGCCCTGGGACTGTCAGAGGTGCCCTGGGACGGTCAGAGGTGCCCCGGGACTGTCAGAGGTGCCCTGGGACTGTCAGAGGTGCCCTGGGACTGTTAGAGGTGCCCTGGGACTGTCAGAGGTGCCCTGGGAAGGTCAGAGGTGCCCTGGGACTGTCAGAGGTGCCCTGGGAAGGTCAGAGGTGCCCTGGGACTGTCAGAGGTGCCCTGGGAAGGTCAGAGGTGCCCTGGGACTGTCAGAGGTGCCCTGGGACTGTCAGAGGTGCCCTGGGACTGTCAGAGGTGCCCTGGGAAGGTCAGAGGTGCCCTGGGACTGTCAGAGGTGCCCTGGGAAGGTCAGAGGTGCCCTGGGACTGTCAGAGGTGCCCTGGGACTGTCAGAGGTGCCCTGGGAAGGTCAGAGGTGCCCTGGGACTGTCAGAGGTGCCCTGGGACTGTCAGAGGTGCCCTGGGAAGGTCAGAGGTGCCCTGAGACTGTTAGAGGTGCCCTGGGACTGTTAGAGGTGCCCTGGGACTGTCAGAGGTGCCCGGGACTGTCAGAGGTGCCCTGGGACTGTCAGAGGTGCCCTGGGACTGTCAGAGGTGCCCTGGGAAGGTCAGAGGTGCCCTGGGACTGTTGGGAAACCATCAGCATCCGTCTATGGTGTGCTACAGAGCGTTGTTACTACAGTGTATGTTTGTGCTGATTTTGCATTTGTTGACTCTCTCTCCTTCCTCAGCATTCACAATGCCGTCTTCAACTACTGACTTCATCTCCACTGTCTTGGCTGCTCCAGTATTTTGTGTGTGACTATCGTAAACTGTTATCTGACGCGTGTCTGTCATCTTCTCCGATCGTCATCTGTCATCTTCTCCGATCCTTGCTGAGGTCCTCGTTTCTCTCCCTTAGCTGCATGATCAACGCTGATTCCCAATAATCCACTGAAAGAGCTCACAAGGCTTCTATTGACTTTCCTGGGTCCTTCCAGTCATCATGGTATCCCAAGGTTGGGACTCCTGATCTGCAGTACTGTCAGTGGTTACAATGGACCTTTAATGAAGACAGAAATGGAGTTGATTTCAATATTTAAACTTATCAAATTGTATAAAGTATGGGCTGTTGGTAAAGGGTTCTTGGCTGCTCGGCCTTTTGGCTAAGGTCAGGTGTAAGGTTGTCTTAATAGCATCATGGGTCCCTGGGCAAAGTAAAGCACTGGGACCCCTGCCGGCCTGTCCAAAATTTATGAACCTGACTGGCCTGAACAGAGTCCTGACCTGTCCTTGTCCAACATCAGTGCCTGACCTCACAAATGCTCTTCTGGAAGAATGGTCAAACATTCCCATAGACACCCTCATAAACCTTGTGGACAGCCTTTCCAGAAGAGTTGATGCTGTTATAGCTGCAAACGGCGGGGGCCAACTGAATATTGACAGCTATGGACTAAGACTGGGATGCCATTAAAGTTCATGTGTGTGTAAAGGCAGGTGTCCCAATACTTTTGGTAATATAGTGTGTGTGTGTGTATATATATATATTAGGGCTGTGACTGATTAAAATTTTTGTGTTCGATTAATAGTTTTTTTTTTAAATCGATTAATCGACTAATTTCGATTAATTAACGCACATACAGATACAACTACTTTTAGCTGATCTCCTTGCATTGCAACTCTGCATTAGTCAGTGGTAAATGTGGGGGCAGCATGGGGGCAGATGTGTATATTCTTGCAGTATGGGGGCAGATGTGTATATTACAGCATCTACCCCCATGCTGTAATATACACATCTGCCCCCATGCTGTAATATACACACACATCTGCCTCCCATACTGCAAGAATAAACACATCTGCCCCCATGTGTACATTACAGCATGGGGGGCAGATGTGTATATTCTTGCAGTATGGGGGCAGATGTGTATATTAAAGCATGGGGGCAGATGTGTATATTACAGCATCTGCCCCCATGCTTTAATGTACACATCTGCCCTCATACTGCAAGAATATACACATCTGCCCCCATACTGCAAGAATATACACATCTGCCCCCCATGCTGTAATATACACACATTTGCCCCCCATGATGTAATATACAGTTTGCCCCCATGTAATTGAACTGTGAAATAATGGGTGTCTCTAAAGAAGGGGGTGATATAAGGACACACTGATCCTTATATCATAATGTGGGTCTCTAAAGGGGGTGCTTGTATAAAGAGTTTCCCTTATCTAATAGAGGTCTCTAAGTAGGGGGGTGCTGATATAATGGGGGTCTCTAAGTGGTCAACAGCAGTCAGAACCCCCCTCCCCACAAACTCTCCCCATTAGCTCAGATCCCCCTTCCCTTATATAGGTCCGCCCCCATGATTAGATCAGGGACACCCCCATCAGTGTCCCCTGCCCGGAAAGACCCCCATTAGACTGCCTTACCAAGAGGCGGGAAGTGTGGGAGCTGGAGCATTCATTCACAGGGCTGCTGTTAGAAATTATTAGGGAGGTAAAAAAGAGGAAGGAGAGAGAGAGGGGGGGCAGGACAGAGAGAGAGAGGGGGGGCAGGACAGAGAGAGAGAGAGAGAGAGAGAGAGAGGGCAGGACAGAGAGAGAGAGGGGGCAGGACAGAGAGAGAGAGAGGGGGGCAGGACAGAGAGAGAGAGAGGGGGGCAGGACAGAGAGAGAGAGGGGGGCAGGAGAGAGAGAGAGAGAGGGGGGCAGGAGAGATAGAGAGAGGGCAGGACAGAGAGAGAGAGAGAGAGGGGCAGGACAGAGAGAGAGAGAG
The DNA here is from genome assembly GCA_029574335.1 of Rana kukunoris. Lineage (NCBI taxonomy): Eukaryota > Metazoa > Chordata > Amphibia > Anura > Ranidae > Rana > Rana kukunoris. Next base: position 91,729 of record JAJQKJ010002394.1, read on the forward strand.
AGAGAGGGGGGGCAGGACAGAGAGAGAGGGGGGCAGGACAGAGAGAGAGAGAGAGAGAGAGAGAGGGGGGCAGGACAGAGAGAGAGAGAGAGGGGGGGGCAGGACAGAGAGAGAGAGAGAGAGAGGGGGGCAGGACAGAGAGAGAGAGAGGGGGGGGCAGGACAGAGAGAGAGAGAGAGGGGGCAGGACAGAGAGAGAGAGAGAGAGAGAGAGAGAGGGGCAGGACAGAGAGAGAGAGAGAGAGGGGGGGCAGGACAGAGACAGAGAGAGAGAGAGAGGGGGGGGGGCAGGACAGAGACAGAGAGAGAGAGAGAGGGGGGGCAGGACAGAGACAGAGAGAGAGAGAGAGAGGGGGGGCAGGACAGAGACACAGAGAGAGAGAGAGGGGGGGCAGGACAGAGAGAGAGAGGGGGGGCAGGACAGAGAGAGAGAGAGGGGGGCAGGACAGAGAGAGAGGGGGGCAGGACAGAGAGAGAGAGAGGGGGGGGCAGGACAGAGAGAGAGAGGGGGGCAGGACAGAGAGAGAGGCTGACAGAGCAGATGGGAGACAGACCTTTAGAAGACAGCGACACAGCGCGGGTTACGACTCTGGAGCATGCAGGGCAGGCGTGATTATACAAAGACAGCCCTGCATCCACATGTGACCACTGAGCAGCAGCTACGGCTCTAGGCGAATCCTTCATCACATACCCTCATGTCCGCCGCGCTGTCCGATCCATCACGTCCCGCACAGCGGCACATGACATCATGTCACATGCAGCCTGCTCGGCCAACCACAGGACACCCGCTGCTGCCCTTTGCTGAGCTGGGCTCAGACACACAAAGCGCACCGTGCCACCACCGATGTTTAGGCAGTGTACATTGATATCACGGCGGGTGATGATGACGTCAGCGCGCCGCTACTTGGTTGCCGCCGGGTGGACCAAGATGGCCGCGGCTCCGGAGCTAGGCCGAAGCCGCGGTCTTTCCTATCGGCGAGACCGCGGAGCTCACTCCGCGGATCGTCGATCAAATTTTTTTTAGTCGATCAAAGAAATTAACGATTAATCGAACAATTAATCGTTAATTTCCGCAGCCCTAATATATATATATATATATATATATACACACACACAGGGCTTTTTTTTGGCGGGAATGCAAATTTCCAAATGTAGCAAGGAAAGGTGCTTGGAGGTGGGTAGGGGGTGGAGACAAGGGGAGAAGCTTGGAGGTGGGTAGGGGGTGGAGACAAGGGAAGGTGCTTGGAGGTGGGTAGGGGTGGAGACAAGAGAAGGTGCTTGGAGGTGGGTAGTTGGTGGAGACAATGGGAGAAGCTTGGAGATGGGTAGGGGTGGAGACAAGGGAAGGTGCTTGGGAGGTGGGTAGGGGTGGAGACAAGGGAAGAAGCTTGGAGGTGGGTAGGGGGTGGAGACGAGGGAAGGTGCTTGGAGGTGGGTAGGGGGTGGACACAAGGTAAGGTGCTTGGAGGTAGGTAGGGGTGAAGACAAGGGAAGGTGCTTGGAGGTGGGTAGGGGGTGTGGACAAGGGAAGGTGCTGGGAGGTGGGAAGGGGGTGGAGACAATGAAAGGTGCTTGGAGGTGGGAAGGGGTTGGAGACAAGAGAAGGTGATTGGAGGTGGGTAGGGGTTGGAGACAAGGGAAGGTGCTTCAAGGTGGGTAGAGGGGGGAGACAAGGGAATGTGCTTGGAGGTGGGTAGGGGATGAAGACAAGGGAAGGTGCTTGGAGGTGGGTAGGGGTTGAAGACAAGGGAAGGTGCTTCAAGGTGGGTAGAGGGGGGAGACAAGGGAAGGTGCTTGGAGGTGGGTAGGGGGTGGAGACAAGGGAAGGTGCTTGGAGGTGGGTAGGGGTTGAAGACAAGGGAAGGTGCTTCAAGGTGGGTAGAGGGGGGAGACAAGGAAAGATGCTTGGAGGTGGGTAGGGGTTGAAGACAAGGGAAGGTGCTTCAAGGTGGGTAGAGGGGGGAGACAAGGGAAGGTGCTTGGAGGTGGGTAGGGGGTGGAGACAAGGGAAGGTGCTTGGAGGTGGGTAGGGGGTGGAGACAAGGGAAGGTGCTTGGAGGTGGGTAGGGGATGCAGACAAGGGAAGGTTTTTGGAGGTGCATAGGGGATGGAGACAAGGGAAGGTGCTTGGAGGTGGGTAGGGAATGGAGACAAGGGAAGGTGCTTGGAGGTGGGTAGGGGGTGGAGACAAGGGAAGGTGCTTGGAGGTGGGTAGGGGGTGGAGACAAGGGAAGAAGCCTGGAGGTGGGTAGGGGGTGAAGACAAGAGAAGAAGCTTGGAGGTGGGTAGGGGGTGTAGACAATGGAAGGTGCTTGGAGGTGGGTAGGGGGTGTAGACAATAGAAGGTGCTTGGAGGTGGGTAGGGGTTGAAGACAAGGGAAGGTGCTTGGAGGTGGGTAGGGGGTGGAGACAAGGGAAGGTGCTTGGAGATGGGTAGGGGTTGAAGACAAGGGAAGGTGCTTCAAGGTGGGTAGAGGGGGGAGACAAGGGAAGGTGCTTGGAGGTGGGTAGGGGGTGGAGACAAGGGAAGGTGCTTGGAGGTGGGTAGGGAGTGGAGACAAGGGAAGGTGTTTGGAGGTGGGTAGGGGGTGTAGACAAGGGAAGGTGCTTGGAGGTGGGTAGGGGGTGGAGACAAGGGAATAAGCTTGAAGGTGGGTAGGGCGTGGAGACAAAGGAAGAAGCCTGGAGGTGGGTAGGGGGTGGAGACAAGGGAAGAAGCTTGGAGGTGGGTAGGGTGTGGAACTATGGGAAGGTGCTTGGAGGTGGGTAGGGGTCGGAGACAAGGGAAGGTGCTTCAAGGTGGGTAGAGGGGGGAAACAAGGAAAGGTGCTTGGAGGTGGGTAGGGGATGGAAACAAGGGAAGGTGCTTCAAGGTGGGTAGAGGGGGGAGACAAGGGAAGGTGCTTGGAGGTGGGTAGGGGGTGGAGACAAGGGAAGGTGCTCAGAGGTGGGTAGGGGGCGGAGATAAGGGGTGACTCAGAAGGGGGAAGTTCCTGCACCTATTCTCTGTACATATACATTGTAGATGATACATAAAATCTGACTTGTATTTGAGTGCGGACTTCTGGGAAAATGTATTTGCTACATTCTTACCTTGGGAAGGGACTCGCCTCCTAAATGCTACAACATTAAAATCTGTAATTGGGAATAATGCACCATGCTGTCCCCCCTCCCCCACACACCGGTGTTATTTGTGATAATGAAGACTCCATAAAATTCCGGCCAGCCTAAGCAGAGGAGGTCACCCAGGATCTCTGTGTTGGCGGATAGTTA